>JAPYYX010000476.1:0-71475 GCA_030522605.1 Cremastinae sp. B BG-2022a | reverse complement strand
TAAGCGGTCACCCATCCAAGTATTGGCCGCGCCTAATGCAGCTTAACTTGTGGGACCGCCGAAACTCCACATCGACCACGGGCCTACGACTCTCGGTACATTTTATGTTTCTATTTTTTTAGGTTTTTTTTTCGTCATTTTTATTTTATTTTTGTATAAAATTTGTATTTTTTAATTTTTCCGGGTTATCAATGATGATGAGTTCCATTTTTTATAATTTAATTTTTGGGGGTTGATTTTTTTAATTTTTGAGGGTGTACATGCATTTGTTAAGGGAGGAATTTCGAAGGGAGACAATTTTGAGGCAGATCAATTTCGTTGGTCACTCGTTTTAATCATGAAAAAAAGTTTTTATTATGAAGAGAAAATATCATAAAATGGACAATGTACCTTCAATGACCATTGATCTTTATCTTAGAGATTTATGTTAAGATATTTTCCACACAATGGTCAACGAGAATTTATTTATTTTCTCTCAATAGACGTCTATACTCTCATCTCGTTATCGTCGATGCACATTTTATTCATTTATCATATTTTTTCCATGTAAAATCATTTCTTGGTATTAGCGATATCAACAATCAAATCCCATCGATTGTTCCTTTATTTCAGGGGCATTCAATTTTCATTTTTCCTCACAATATCAAAGTTTTGTTTGCAGATGTGAAGGGCATTAAATTTTATTTTATTGAATGAAAAATCACATGGACAAAAGCGAAAAAAAGAAAGATTTGTCTTTTTTTTTGAAGCATAAAAAAAAGGGAAAAAATTTCAGGAACATTTCACGACTAGAGATTGTGAAGTAGAGATTTTGAGTGGTAAAAATATTGCGTGACATGAAAAATTGAGTGATGTGTTGGTCGCGCTTCCTAGCGTAATAAGGACTGACCTCCAACCTGTTTTACCATATGAGTTCAAATTTTCCATTCGATTCACATTCAGGCCGAGTTGAATTTCTGCAATCGATTAGAAAAACAATATATTTCTTAAATTTTTTCAAATTTTTATTTAAATATAATATTTAATACAATACTGACATTCTCGGTTTTTACATTACAACGTCTCCTACCGGCAATTACAAAAACTTTTATCTCGAAACTGTTTTATCGTGCGAGTTTGCCCGAATCCGTACACGGCCGGCACCGGTTTTCATGTTTTACAATTAATCACAAAAACAATGCTCTCGCGTAATTCGTATTCGATTTTACGCCGCGTTTATTATAACGCATTAACAAAGAGTATACAATATAGTACAAATGCACAGGATGTCGGTAAGTGACAATATTTCTTTTTAAAAATCCTAACCTTTAAAAAATTGGTTAGTTAACTATTCTTCAATCGAATTAAATTTTTCTTTGTATTCACGAATAGTGACAGACGAGAGAGATCCTGCTCCTTATTTTTTCAACGATGAGATCCAGAATCTTCTCAAGACCCTGACACGTCCAGACATAAAAAAAATCTTTCGCAAACGAAAAGAAGGCTTCAAGATAGGCGAAGCAGAGTATCAATTCATGACGGACAAACAGCTCAACGAAGCTATGGAAAAGGCAAAAATAAAAGCAGCGCAGCGATTACAAATGCCACCGGTGGTTAAAAAACGAACAGAAATTAATTCGATACTGTCGAAAGATCCAGCTCTTCAAGGTTACGACACGGCCAAATATATATTTACAGACATTACATATCCAATGAACGATTATCAAAGATTGATTGTCGTCAGAGAGCCCAATGGCCTGTTGAGACACGCCCATTGGGAAGAGAGAAAACGCATCAATCAAATCTATTATCCTATGGATGGAAGACGATTGAATACTCCAAAAATGTTTCATGGAGAATATTTCCAGGTAAATAGTTCTGTTAAAATGCAAAATGATTGAGTGTAAAGAACAAGAAGAAAAAAATTATATTTTTTTCTTCTTCTTTTTTATGTAAATTAAAAAAATGTTATTGCAGGATCTGTTGAGCAGACAAGAATTTGAATTCGTCTTGGATCGAGCGTGCATCCAGTTTGATCCAAATGATCCGGAATACCATCGTATAACGGAGGCTGTTTATGCAGCAGTGAACGAAGTAAAGAATTTCGCCCCATTGCGTTCGACTCGACACTACGGTCCGCTCGTTTTCCATCTCGCATGGACGAAAAATATCGATAATATGCTTCTTGATTACATCAAGACCGAAATGTTCGAAGATGCTGTCCTCCTGATAAAATTATACAACAGGATTTATCCAGATTCAAATTCCGCTGCGTTAAAGCATGATGGCGACGATTTGAAGTTCATCGGCGAATTCATCGATGTCGAGGCGAAGAACAAGAATCAGCTGAATATGACTTTAAACGCTGTGAAAGAAATTATCGCTGCGAGACAAGACGTTGAGAAAGGTGTTAAACAAGCTCATGGCTTATGAAATGATTATTATAATATATTCGTGTAATCACGATAAAATAAATAGAGAAAACATTTAAAAAAACATTAGTAGAAAATCTTTTAGTATAAACTTAATTTTTGAACTGATATAGAATTCAGTAAATTCTCAGGATTCTTCATCTCCCGGACAATTAATACCGTGATTAATTTATTATTTAATTACTTACAAACATTTACAAATGTAACAAGTCAATTCAATTTGGTGTACCAGGGACTGTCAGAACAACATTACACCGATGATTCGTAATATCGCTAAACACAACATATTCCATTTGAAATTTCACTCTGTGCACTCTGCAACATTGATCTTTATTTTGTAAAATATTCAATCGTCGATATGAGCGACGATTATACTCTAACATAATAAGCGTACGAGTGAAGTGACTTCGATTCGGTTGAACGATCATGCATGAAAATCTCGTTAAAACTCACGATATTGAAAAAAAAAACAAATTTGCATTCGTAAATTAAAAACAAATTAACTACGACGAAAATCTTCGCGTTTTAATCAAATCGCGAATTTTCGTTATAAAACAATTTTTAAATCATTATTAATTAAATAAAGACGTGCCCAATATTCTTGTGCAAATTATTGATAAAATATAAAATCTATAATAATATAATTCTGAAAGTAACAACCGCTAAAAGTTATTAGGCCATTGAAGAAGAATTATAAATATTCTTTAATTATCGAAAAAAACTATTTCCTCCCTTTTGCATAAAATTTGCATAGAAATTTCAGAAACTTTTCAAAATATATCAAGAATGGAATAAGATTTTGTCGATTACTTCAATTTTCGGAAACTTGAATCGATCGATGAACACTTTACAAAAAATCTTTGATTTTTGACGTCTCATATTTTCTCGATATTTCACTTTGGTCTTTTCAAATAAATTACTCAAATACACTCTCGATGACTAATCATTGTACATACACATGCATAAAAAAATTGTAATCAAAGAATCAAAAATCGGATTTGAAAGATTATTGATATTCCTGTGTCAATACGATTTCAAATAATTAAAAAATTTATAAACTTGAAAATAGTCTTTAACTCGTGGTTGAGAAAAAATTTCAGTAAAAAAGTGCTGTATGAAAGAAAAAATGAAAAATCGTTCAATAATATTGTTTAACTCGTGTTGATTACGTCGATGATTTTTATTAACTTGATACACGCACATACGGAATTGTCTCCGATTACTCAATTATCCTCTCTCGTTATTCTCACATCTTACGTGCAATCTGTTAGTACTGATAATATTTGCGACATAAAGGTTCGTTTTTTGAGCAATTTTATTATTATTATTTATATATTCATTTCACACTCGTGTTCGGGAGAATTTCGCGCCCACTTCGTCGTCGTTACGTTTTTCATCATTCGATGACTGGTAAGATTTTCATTTTTCTCCCATGACATTGCATCGCCATTGAAGTAATTTCGTTTCAAGATTTTTCAAATATTCTACACTTTAAAAATACATTTAACAAGTTATCAGCGAAAAAAGATTTTTTTTAAATTTTCTCCATTATTCGAAAAGATAAACAATTAGTAATTTTTGAAGCAAGTTTAAAAAACAATTTTTTTACATATAACTAATTTACAATTTAAAAAATGGTAAAAATTACCAAAAACGTTTGAGATTTCATAAACGCCGGTGCTCTCGAATTTATTTTTATTCGATATTTTCCTCGAGAGTGAAAAGTTCGATGAAGAATGTTCGAAGGGTGAATCGAGGGAAAAACAAGGAAGGCCTGATAAATGACCAAAAAAAACGAAAAAGAATAAAAAATAATATTTAAAAATCATTTTTAATTGGCACATTTTACATTGCTGTAACGGTGAATTCGTGTAATTCGTTCCTACACTTTTCAGACAAAATTACGTATAAACTCATAATTATTCATCCTAATTAAAATCTGGTAAAAGAAATGCACAAACTGATGCAATATCATTTACACGAAATGCTCTCGATTCAAAAAGAAAAAAAAAGTCGAATATAATCACGATCACTCAGTCGTAACGTGACACGTGCACAATCAATTTTTTTCTTCCTCATCTTTTAACCATTTTTTCCTTTACTCCTTAATTGTATATTGTGTGTACATAGGTATGTATAATATTTATATAATATTAATCTAAATAGTCCTTAAAAGTATTACGTACCCGGCGACACGTGAAAATACGACGAAACGATAGAAAAAGAAAATAAATAAATTCACGAATTTTCAAGAAAGTTGTACAGCGAATTAGTTTCCATTTTTTTTTCATTAAATAATTTTCTACGGATGTCTTGGCACAGGCGATTCAATGAATACTTTGTTTTCTCATTTATACGATCTTCGTGATAGTTTTTCAATATTTTAAATGTTTTTTAAATATATTAAAACTCGGCATATTCGAAGCAGTCCTATGCAGTTTTTCCCTTTTTTTTGCTTTTCATCGTTTTTTATTTCCACTTTCGAAGTCACTCGCAACTCATGATTTCACTATACAGTCTCGACTAAATAAATTAGATTTGTTTCCCGAGTTTATTGATTTATTTTTCTTTCTCTCGTCATTCTCGTCAGTTTATTTTATTCCTTCTCAACAATAGTTCATTATTAATGATAAGTTTCAGTTATAGAGTTATATAAATACGAGTTTTTTTTCCCACGATGACAGTTTCATCGATTTTTTTCATGTCCCACTTGTTTTCGTTTTTTTCCCCTTTTCTCCTCGAACGATTATGAAAATCCTCGTCAATTGAATAATACTGTAATTGCTCGGCGTCTCGGCGGATATCGAGAGAAATCTTTCACCCTCGTTCAGTCGAGATCGATCGGATCAATGATTATCGTTCGCCGAGACTCGCGACGTGGAAATAAAAAATAAAAAATTTTCCTACAATTAAAAAACGAGCCCGTATCATTTCGATGAAAAATCCTCGAACTTTCGCAATCTCGTAGGACATTTATAACGCTTTTTTTCATTTAAATATTATTATTATTTTTTGTTGCTATAACTATTATATCATGATAGTGCCAGACTAATTTTATGCGTCGTATTTCGACCCGTATCGAAGTGCGATATCATCGTCAGTTCAACTCGAATAACACGCTTCACGTTATTTCGAATTTTATCATTATTATTATTTTTTTATTCGGACAGCTTCTCGATCACTTAATCCCGTTAATCTCTTTTTTTTTCTTCGCTCCTGTTCTCGTCGTTACGAAGTGGAGTATCGGGGATTTTACACTGAAAAAATTGTACGTTACGAAATCCCAGTAACGCTGCTCCGTGATGACATTTATACCAACTATATCAATGTAACAGCCAGGATCGAGCAATCTTAAATAGCATATTAAAATTTTTCGTCGAATTCGTAGTTCTTTCATTCTCGATCGTTACATTTAGGATATCAAGTATTTTCTAGTGTTTTTTTTCTTCCTCGATCAACTAATCTCTCCGTGACTCGTCTAATTCCTACTTTAAGGTATAATTGTTCGTCTCATTTATTCCATTATTTTGTACAAGACGTCTTGGAAGACGATGTCGATCAAGATAAAGATTCTCGATGACATTTCGAGAAGAAAAGTCGGTGGATTTTTTTCAATCGGAGTTTGAGTGATTCGTGAGTTATTGAAAGATTTATTTTTGAAAGATTTTAGTTTCATGTTTCTATTCGAAATTTCATGGAGAATTTAATTTTTCAGCTTCAACATCGAGTTCAGAGACGTCTTGTGTACATTGTTCTCATTCACGTAATTGCATGCGATTTCGTTCGCAGAAACGTCACAATTTCTTTACTTCACTGTCCAGAGATAAATTCAGCGTTTCTTGCTTCTTAAGGATTGTTTCACTTCGCGAGTCTTGGATATCTTTTAATTCGTATTTGTGAGTTCGCTTTTTACTTTTCTTGTTGTTATTATTATAAATCACTCACTTTTTTTCTTACTTTTTTCCCTCATTATTACATTATTTGTAAATATCCTCGTACTAGCAACTTTAGAAAATGCCTAAAATCTTCATCCAATCTTTGCCCGTTCAAAACGTATCGCGCGGCAAACAAACGAACTCGGCTAAATTTATTTCACAATTAAAGATATATAACGACGTTTAAAATTTTTCTCTTCCATCATTCATCAAAATTCCTACGTGTATTACAATAATTCGTCCTCGCAAATTTGACAAGTCGGATATTCAGTCTGAAGGTTGTCAGTTGGGCCCGGACATCGATGGGACTTACGGCGATTGATGATGTTTACAATGTCAATAAAGATACAAAAATAAATAAATAAAAATCGAGTTACCGGAAGAACGATAAGTGTTCGAATATTGGTCGCTGAATGGCACTTTTTTTTTAATATACTGTAAAAAAAGTTCTCCTCCATCATGAAAATATCCTCAGAAAAGCAACCACGAATCGATCCAAACCTCATGAAGGACAAAGTCTCGATTGAATAATTGCGCTCGTGTTTTCTCGCTAAAACCAGTTTATACAGTCAACTTCCGGTTGGTTTTACGATCGTCACGTGCGATTCGTGACAATTATTGCCACGTAATGATGATGATGTTTTCATAGGCTTGATGAAAATGACTGACTTCTCGATCATTGAATGTCAATTTCGTTAATTTTATTCTTAGTTGTGGAGTTTGAGTTTCTGGACTTTGGTCTGTAGTTGGTGGTTGATGTTTGTTGGTTCTCGTTGATGATATTGATATTGATGTTGATGAGGTCATTGGTCGTTTATCGTTCATTCTTCATCTTGAGGTTGTTTTTGTTCTTGAACATTACGCTGCAAAACGTCTTGCCATCCTCAAGCCAATCCCAATAATTTCAACTCGAAGCCCATTCTTTCAACAAATCAAGCGATGCTGATGACAAGGTCGCAAGTCTCTCAGGGTTTTGACTCTCATCTTGTTCTTCGAGTCCTTTCCGTTTTTGCAGTAATTCCTGCTGTCTCTGCTCTTGAAGTTTCTTCTGATTCTGAAGAACTTTCTGGGAATTGATGCTTCAACCGGAATTCGATGCACCAATTTGGAGCATCGCATTGGAGAGAGCATTCTCCTCGTCTTTATTCTCATCGTTTGCAGTCGGCGACTCTTTGCCACCGGACGATGATAAAATCTTGCTCGGCTCAACAAAAATGGCCAACTTCTCGGTCACAGAATGTCAGTTTCGTAAATTTTATTCGTGGTCGTCTGACCTACGGTCTGGTTCGTCTGGACTTCGTTCTGAGGTTGATCATTGACTGACTGCTGCTGCGATTGTTGCTGATTGTTCGTCGTTTGTTGCTGCTGTTGCTGCGTTTGTTGCTGAGCTTGCGACTGCTGTTGTTGTCCTTCAGCGTTGACCTTGACCGTCAAGCTCGTCAGAGAGCCCGAGCTCGTCGTGCTCAGCCCCAGTCCCATTTTCGCCAACAGATTCGACTCCGAGCCAGTTTTCTTCAGCAAATCAGGCGGAGCCGGTGGTACGGTCGCCAGTCCTGACGCGTTTCTGTGCAACTGCTGCAGTCTCGCGTATTGCTCCTGTAGGGCTTTCTGCTTTCGCAGCAGCTCCTGGTGTCTCTGCTCCAGCTGCTCCTGACGTCCCTTCTTGTTCTGAAGACCCTCCTGGGAGTTGATGCTCTCGCAGGAGCTCGAATTGCTCGCCGACAGCATGTTGCTAGGCGGTGGATTCTCCTCGTTGGCGTTAGGTGGCAGCGCCATCGGTGGCTTCCCCATCTCCTTTGTTCTCCCTCGGCGGAGCGTTCCCGTTGGGTTGCGCGGCGGTAATTGCGGACTCGTCGGACTCGCCAGAGGCGATCGGGAGCTCGTTCGGGGCGGCGGTGGCGGCGGAACTCGTCGGGCTGTCGCCAGTTGTAGCAACTCGGCGTTTCGCTCAGGCACCGGGGGCTTTTGCGGCAGCGTACCAGGCTCCTGGAGACGAGCTATCGGCGGTGATGTGTCCGTGTCCGAGCTCGACGGATATGAATGCAATCGCCTGAGCGTGCTGGTGTGACCTGGCGTCAGTATCGCCAGACTCGTCGACGAGTCCACGCTACCCTTTCGACCGATGTCCGACATGTTTGGCGCACGCTGAACTATCTGACTCGCCGAACGGCCGATCTCCGACAGACTCGGCATGTGATTCCCCGTTTTTAAATGCATCGAGGCTTGACTCAGCTGGGACGTCGGGCGCGAAAACGTTTGGAGCTCGTCTAGCAGAGCGTCGAGTGCGTTCTCCGGACGCTGCTGATTGGGGGCGGATGACTCGACAGCGTGGGGCCCTCCCCCGATGACGCCCGCTGACCCCACGACAGTGCGTTCCGCTGGCACAGGGGCAGTTGCCTTTTGTGTTCCATTTTTTTTTGCATTTGCGTTTTTTTTGTAACAGAAATAACGTAGATTAGTAAATAATGCGATACGAACGATTCATCTATCGTCTTGTTTTCTTTTCTGTTATTTACATTCCAAATAAAATGAGCAAAAATAGCTCCGAGCCTTCTGACAATTCGGAAATATTTTTTTTTCAGCTCTTTTGTGGATTTCTTTTCTCTTTGGTGAAAAAGTGATTTTTTTCAAAATACTTTGCTCTAACTACGTTACTCTCGACGATTACTACGTTCGAAGCGAAATAATTTATTTAATGTATAAATTGTCGCATTGTTCGGTTTACGGTAATATTGTCATTTACTGGGTGCGAGAGAAGAAGAAGAAGGCTTGAAAGATATTTCGCCCGGCTACAAATTATTCAATGAAATATTTTTTATAGATTTTGAGAATATTTTTCCATGTGACTCGTACATGAATGTTCCATCGATTGTTTAACTAAGTGTTTACTTAAGTTTGAATGAAAATATTTGTACTATTCATTTTAATAATTATTCGTAATTTTTAAAAATTTTTTGGAAAAATTATTTTTTAAAAAATCGATCCTTCATGTACGCTTCGTTTTAATCTGAGCTATCATGCCAATGTGAATTGTGCAAAAACGTGCATGCCATGGAGGGAACGAAAACGCACGAGCCACCCTAATTGACGTATTAAATAATAAAAAAGAAGTTAATATTAACAAAAATTATTGAAATTAAAAAAATAAAAGAAACGAAAGAGGAGGAAATAAAATATCAATTCGGTTAGATAGTTACCTGTGGTCGGTTATACGTTTATGTGTGTTGTGCATGTTACAAGTCTGTACTCATTTGGGGCTCTTTTACATTTGGCACCGTTTCCTGTCCGGTATTAGTCAACTTAAAAAAAGCAAAAAATCAAAAGTTCAAAAAAAAAAACGAAAATAATACGCGTTCGAAGTGCTATTTTTACAGAATTTGCTGTACCCTTTTTGGGATTCTATTTCAACTCATCAGGAAACAACGTGCCAGACAGTCAAGAAGAATTGATATCAACTTTTAATAATTTTTTTTTAATTTGATTTTTGTCAAATGCAATTTTTTTCACAAACATTACGAAATATTGACAATTATAAATTCGATCATTAGTTTCAATTATTTCAAACTTTTTCGGATGAAAATAATTCTTTTATTCAATATATTTATTAAATTGATTTAAATTAACTTTGAAAATATTAATGTGCGTATTAACCGTCCTAAAGAATGATGTTGAAGATTCATTCGATTCTCGATGCAATTCAATATCTTTGAACGTCTCATTAATAATCTGGCATAAAAAACTGAATAAAATAAGAACGCGGTAAAATGACGAGTAATGAGGATGATGCGAATGAAAAATATGTGCGTAAATGAACTCAAAAGCTTTTTACACAAAAAAAAATTACAAACGCAGACATGCATCAACCACGTGCAATCCGCCATTCGTGCAGAGTACTGATGAGAGTAAACAGAGAAAACGAGATATGGATTTAAAAAAAAGATAAAAAAAATAATTTTCGAATGAAAAGTACATAGAGAAAATCTTCAGTCCAATCCTTATAGTAAGGTATTAATACTGTAATTAGAAAAAGGAGTATAGTATCGAGAAAAATAAAAGTGTACTTTTCGTAATGTACAATTTAAAAGAAACAATAAACAAATAAATAAATGAACTCAGAAGAAAAATTAAAACCATACAAATAAATAATAAAATCATACGAATTAAAAAATAATAAAAAATCAATAATAATAAAACTAACGATACACAAAAATTACGATGAAAGATGTCACGGATTTACATACTAATTAAGTCGGACACATTATTTCAAAATTCAGACATAAAAAGCTAAAGTATACGGAATCGAATGGTAATTGTTGTTTTTTTTTCAAGGAGAAAACGAAAAATTTTTTATATTGATCGTGTTGTTCGATCATTAAAATCATATAGTGGTTTACGCTATTACTCTACTGCATTATTAATTGTATATATACAAATAAATAGTGGCTTTTTTGGTAAAAAGGGTGTAGAGCGAAAAGAAGTGTCGACGTCACGATTCTTTTTTTTCATTTTGATTTTTTAGCTAATATGAGGATATTCTTTGTCATTTTAACGACGAGACTTCTTTTAGTCACCCAACTACGTTTATACGTTTATTAACATACGCATTGAACAATGCCAATTTGGTTTTTTTCTTTTTTCAATTTTATCGAGACACGGAGTTACGAAAAATAGACGATAAGAGGACAAATACACAGTTTTGGTTCAACAGATCCGAAGGCATCGATAATCATATAATTTAATCGTATTAATTAACAACAAGCACAAATAGAATTTTTGTTCTTTTTTTTCATTGTTGGGGAAATCCAATGTAAACCTTGAAACATCGGGATTTAATTACACCTTACTATAAGAAGTGGATTGGAGAGCGATTGTGTCATGTGATTTGAGAATTGTCGCTGCTCATCGCGTTTTTGATAGTCATTTAAAAAAAAGCGAGAGTCAAAATTTGAGAAAAAAAAATTTAATCCGACCGTAGAATTTTGTCTCTCATTCTAGAAGCGTTTAAACATTCTTAAAAATGTTCATCGCGTTTCGATACAAAGAAGATAAAAAAATAGGCTGAAATAAATTCTAAAACCGATTTTTACGATTTTCTCAATCGTCGATTAATTTTAAAAAGCGTTCCAATATTTTCTTCATCCAGCGAATAAAAGTTTAGAAATAGTGATTTGTATCATCCGAGTGATAGGAAGAGACTCAAAATATTTTAGCGACAGGCGATATGAATAGTTCTGGAAAAATTAAATCAGAAGCAGCAGCGATAGAATGTAAGATTTTTCTTTTTTTTTTGATCCCTTGATTTTCAATCTGTCGTCGTGTTTTTGTCGTGTTGTCGTAGAGAACAATATGTTGCACGTCAAAATTGAATGAATTCAATATAGTGGTTGTATCACATGACCAGTGCATTAACATTATCAATAATGCCTTATTTCGAATGCACACTGGAATAAAATTGATAATAAAAAAAAAAAACGAAAAAACACGCCCAGCGTAAATGTTGCCCTTCAAAAATATTCGTGATTTATCGATTTTTCCTGAATCTTCAAATTACATATCCACGAATGAAAATTTTTTTAAACGGCAACGTTCATCGCTGTTCGATATATTTACACAAGGAATATCGTTCTTTCTTTTTTCCAACTTTTTCATGATCGTTTGCATTTGAATTATTTTCTGCAAAAATTTTCTCTCGGTATAGCGGTGCGTTATATTAAAAAAGATCGCAAAATTCTAGAAACGAAGGAAAGAAAGAAAGGAATTAACGAAAGAAAGAAACAGTATTGGTAACGTCAGAGATATAATATCGAATGAAACGAATTTTATAACAAGCACGCATTAAAGAATGAATAATATATATAATATATATATATAATATATATATAATATGCTGAGACGACTGTAAAACACATTTTGTGTGATGGATGTAAAGAATGGAAGGAAAAAAAAATATTCATCGGCGAAGTCTCAAAATATTCTGCCAAATGTCAGTTGAGGATGTCGAGTTATGTATATATATGCGATAATATATTACTCAATATTAATTAGATATGTGTCTTGTACCATCGAACGTGAATGTTCTACATAATTTAATCTTTTTCTCGAATTTCTTCAAGATTGAATTTTTTTCTTCGAAACCAAGGTGATTTTTTTCATTTGAGAAAAAAAATACAGTGCTCTCAAAATTTCTTATTATATGAATTATCGATATCGGAGCTATCGAACGGATTTAAAAAAAAATATTTATATATATATATTGTACACTTGGCACTCCCAATCTCAATAATTCAGGCAAATTTGGTGTACTCGCGATTTTCGCTCTTTCATCGAAACAGACGGGGCAGAACGAAAGTAAAAAATGAAACGAAAGTCAAGATTCTGGAGACAATGCTCGTATCTAGTTCAATAAACGATATTCTATTTCGATGCATTTTGCAGAATAGTTTAAGCTCTATGGATGAAGATGAATTCGTTCGTAAATCATGAAGATAGACATATTGAACGATTAAAAGAAAGAAAATATATATATAATAATAATAATAACAATATTAATATATATATATTTATTTATATATATAAAACAGCATAGAATAATAATTATAATGAATTAATATGATGAAAAAATTACTCGTGACTGGTCTGTATGGCCTCCTTGAAGTTAGTACTCCACTTCCAGCCATACTATAAAAATTAATATTCATACGTTCACTTTTGTACATCGTGAGCTTATTTTTTTAATTTTTTTTTTTGTTAAAAAAAATCTTCTGTGTGTGCTTTTTTGTTTTTTTTTCGTCAATCCTCAAGTAAGCTTTGTAAAGTGCACGTGTTCGTTGTCATTGTTGTGTCAGGAATTTTATTATTTTTTGTATCTTTCTTCGAGATACGTGAAATTCAATATTTTTGGTATTATTCGTTATTCTCAGTTTTGTATTATGGGGGAATATATTTGGTTTGCTCCAGGATCGAAATAATTGCCGTACTCGACGACAATTTTGATTCTTCACTCGCAATATGGTGATTGGGCATTTTTGCTACACAGCACCAAGAGGCATGACACAGATTTTTTTCGATTTTTTTTTGTTCTTCACTTCTCTTTCGGGTTACAACTAACACACAAGTGATTTGACAAAACATTGATGCTTTTTTCTTCATTCTGGCCAGGGTTCGTTTCAATTTTTTTTTCTCTTTCGATTTTTTGGTTTTCAGAAAATTTATCATTCAGGAGAAAATGTTTTGTCACATCTTCAACTAAATTTTAATAAAATCTATTCTATCGGGATACAGCAAACACCGATTTGGTATTGAGGTAAAGTATAGAGGTAAATAGGCGGTTCCATGAGACACAAGTTGCAGGATATTTTCCGTTTCTTGACACAGAGTCCATCGTTTTCTTTTATATGAAATGCGAGATTGATGATAATGAAAGGAAATTTGACCCCCCTCAGCATAATTCGTCGTAGGTACACTATAATTTATATATTTTATGCAAATGTATGTAAATTATTTTTTTTTTACGTACGTGTGCATAAAAAATGTCAGTTTTCAATACCGTTTTTTTCTTTTTTTGATTTTTGGGATTCTAGAAGTTGTCTAAAAAATGCTCCCCGATATACAGCGCCACTTTAGCCACTAGAAAAATATTTTTTTTTTCATTTTTCAAATATTTCATTTGCTAATCAATATCTAAGTAGGAAAAAAATCGTGCAATTTTTAAAAAATTTTTATTCAAGTGAGTAAAAAAAAATTATTTGGTAAAATGGCGCTTCAAATGAAATTCTTTCGTCATTAATCTAATTATTATCTTGCTTGTTATTAAAGTTTTATTATTATGAGGGTTGATATTAATGTTGCAATCGTGACGAAAATTTGGAATTTCGTGAACTCACGTTAGACAGGGCAAGTCGATAAAAAATGGCGAGCAAAGCGTCAGCTAAGAAAGTCTACGTGACAGTATAATTATGTGGAGACTAACAGCTATGAACCTAGACTCACGCATCGATAAACGCGAAATTGCCCAACATTCAGATCACAAATCTGTATGGACAGGAATAAAAAAAATGTATATTAAAAAAAATAAATAAATAAATTGGTCGCATGGTAATCTGAGAAGGTTTACATTAGATTTCGTATTGGTGAAATATTTCGTTTTCTTTTTTTTCATATTTTTTATGATGTCAATGCTAAGAACCAATGAGAGACGATTTTTATGCATTAGCGAACTCGAGAACTGTGACACTTGGCTCCGAATAGCTTGAAGTTATTTTTTCTTCGAAATCGATTTTCGTACTCGTCGTTCCGTCGAAGTCAATTTTTACCGAATCGAATTCTGGTGCACCAGAACTATGCCAATTTTTGAGGAAAATTTCTCATCGGTGTTTTCTGTCTTGCTGCATTTATTGATGGAACAGAAGTTTTGATTTTTTTTCGAATTTCAAAAACTATCCTTTATTATATAATTATCATTATTTAAAAATTCTGAGGATTTTATTATTATTCCTCGAATACGATGAAAATTGATGAATTTAAAAAATTTTTGGTAATTAAAAAAAAAATTTCTCGAATATTTTTGTGCAGATTGATTTTTTTAAATAAAATTTGGGACGTATGCTGCAAGACAGATTTGAGGAAATTGTTGAGCTCGGCAGGGGACGTGAAAACGTAGCATCTTTATCGTCAGAAGGAACGGGAAAGTGTGAAAAAAATGATTTCCGGATCCCGTCGAGTTTACACATTAAAATAAAAATCGAAAATTCTATTTGATTTATTCAAGAGAGTCAAATTTTCAGCAACGACGAATGGATCTTTTTTTCTACAATTTATATACAATGAAACAAAAGGACTAAAGATCATTCTAACGAATCCATTCATCGATAAAAAATAAACTCGACGAAAACCGAATGCCACTAAATCGATGATTTTTTTATCCTCCGATGAATGACTGCACATGCCATATGTTTTTTCATACTTTTCGTATTAATATGGGAGCATACTTATATTATTTTATTTAAATGTCAAAGAGTGTTTTTCTCTTGTTAGTTAAAAATATTATTAAGTCCGTATTTAATGATGCATAGATATCTATTTATTTAAATATCTATGCATTTTTCGTATTATTATTATTTCTAGCACTCTTTGCATGCGCTTAGCACTTTTGGATATAGGACAAGCCGTTTAATTCAGATTACTTCACAAAAGTTTTATTTTTACTTATGTTCAGACATAACCGCAGTACAGTTTCGTAGTGAGAGGTAAATTCAATATGTATAGGGTATACTAAAAAGTGTCGTCGAAAAATGATAAAATAGATTTTTTTTTCAATTTCGAGGCGAAATGTCAAAAAGCAATTTTTGATCAAAATCTCATGAATCAGATAACAGAGTAAAAGTACGAGAATTAAAGTACATCATCACAACGATATTCACGAAATTTCTATTATTTTTCTAATTGCATTTAGTTAACGTGAAAATATTGTGGATAGGAAAAATTAATTTTTTTTATTTTTAATAATTTTGAAAGATTTTGAAACGTGATTGAAATTGTCTAAATTTGCATGGAATTTCATAATAATATTTGAAATTAAATGTGGAGTAAAATGAGCCAAATCCTATTTATAACACTTATAAATTTTTAAATTTTTATTGGAATATAATTTATTTATTGAATTATTATTTATTAAAAAAAACATCGCCTCAGAATTTGTCGCGAATCTGCTCTTATCACTATCGACAGTCACTCTCGATACGCCTCATACATTTATCTATAAAGCATAGTCAATTCGTCGCTTAACTACTTCAATAGAGACATAAATCCTTTAGAAGAAGAAAGTAAATATGTACATGAATTTCTGCTGTTTTCTACTCACGTATTTGTGAAGTAAACTGATTGCGGGAACCTCCTATTTGCTTGTATCAAAGATATCGTTTCTCACATTTTTCTTATTCTCTTTTTAACTTCCTCATCGACGAATTATCAAAGAATACGAATTATCAAGTCAACTTTTATCCCTTCCTCAGGACTACGATGCAAGAGCTTGAATACGAAGATACAGAAGGAAATCGAGAAAGAGATTTCGAGAGAGAAACAGTGACAGAGAGGAAGAGACAGAGATAGAAATACTGCTAAAAGCACTGAGAAATTGTAGACAGAAATTCTTGAGAAAATTTCAATTTTTTTTTCCTATTTTCACATACTTTTCATCGAGCTTTCAAGAGACTTTGAAGGATCAATATACGTCAGGAGTTCAAAGAGATCAAACTACTCTCGATTTAGGTTTTTTTTAGAGATTTATGTATATCTTTCAAGCAAGAAATTGGAGGTGAAGGACTCAGACATGCATCGTTGATGATTCAGCGCACAGGGATCAGGGATATTAGTACGATGTAGATTTATATAGATGTATAATAATATATCGAGGATATAGTGAGAGTTTTCATAGAGAGCGAGAAAAAAAGAATTCTTCTTTTCGGTTTCGATAAGAAAAAAAAAGAATTCAGCGTATCGTCTGACAGGCTCCTTTACCTTGGAATGCTGGGCCGACGTTGGAGTTATCGGTGGCGTCTCTTCCGTGTCCACGCTCGCTGCGTTTGGTGATCGCTGCTCCTGCACCGACGCCAAGCTGAGCAATGAAAAAAAGTTTTTGGTGTTTTTTGTATTTGGGCTTTTCTTCCTCCTTCCGATTTATTTCGTTTCTACGTTTTATGAGATTTTTTTTAAAGAGGTTTTTTTAAAGATGTGATTTTATGAGAAATAAAAAAATGCTTTTGATTCAGTAAAGGTTGAGTAAAAAATTCAAGGCCTGGAATTATTGGATGAGCAAAAGATTTCGGAATAAGAAGTAATATTTGTTATTGATGATGAATTTTTTTCTTTATTAGCAGTTTTCAAATTTTTTGGAATTTAGTTGTCGGTAGAATGCTCTAAAGAGGTACCGTCAAAAATGTGTTAAGGACATTTAAGAATCGTGATTTTCAGATTATTGGAAACAATTTCATTCACACTCAGGTAAGATTGAAAAAGCGAATTAAAAATATTTTACACTCTTGATTTGTGACATAAAAGATATTTTTCAGGGTTTTTTAGCACCTTCGGCGTATGTAGGGGGGTCGTTTTCGGCGGCGCGCTACCAAGCGCACAATTCTTGATAAAAAAATCTGAAAAAATGCATGGTCCATCTGTAGAGGATGTCCTTTATAAGTTCGAACAGGAATTTTCGGATATTTTTATTTTTAATACTTTTTTTTCAACAAATGTAACGTGAAATTTTCGAGAAATTCGAAAAAGTAATTTTGGCCCGGACACAATCGACCTCCCTACATAGACGAAGGGTTAATAATGTAAGCAAGCCATGTTAACTTGATAATAGCTCTACACATAATATCTTGAATATTTTACATATCTTATAAGTCCAAATCAACTAATTATTCGTAATGTGAATGGGACTGTAACGAATTAAAAAAGATTGCAACATGGTTTACTCAATGAAATATGAAACAAAAATTTTAATTTTTTCAGTGGTCTTTTTGCATGCCCACATGCTGCTATGTGACGATACCTCGTTCAATGAGGACTTATAATAGAATTTAAAAAAAGTTAAAGATATCATTCTGTTTTTAAATAATAATCAAAAGTATAATATTCATATTAAAAGGAGAATTAAAAATACGGATATTTAACGTCAGAATTATTTTGCTTGAAGTATAAAAGGTTTGGAACAATTACGTAGAGTTGAGCGTATGAAAGAGGTTGGATCGTTGTATCAGGAAGTACCGTTTGAGCGTGACGAGAGTGCCGGTTAGCTTCTTGCACCTTCTCAATGCTGACTCGAGACGTTCAGGCTCCTCCTTTAAGAATTTTTCCTCCCTTACAACCTTTTCCATTTCGGAACTCAAAAGGCCCTTCATGCCTTCTTGTAGGCTTGGAAAACGGACCTTCAGATCTGCTACAGTTTTGCTTCAAATACAAAAATATACATTTCAGTATCATACAAACTAATCTAAAATAAATGTATAATTTTAACTCGTAATTTTTAAATAAATTTGCGAGTTAAAATTTATTTCTTATCCATTGGAGAATTTCATAAATGTCTAACTGTAAAATTATTAACCATTTTTTAAGAATTATTAAAGCATTCTTATTTTCTCTTAAAAATGTGACGTTGCGAAAAAATAAAAAATGTTACCTGGATTTGCTAAGAATAAGTGCCATGTTCTCGACATCGGACATGTTCACACGAGTCTGACGAGTTATGACGTTGCCTCGTAGTTCCTCCACCGTACTCTCTAGCTCGCTGTAACGAGAGGGAAAGAAATGTGAATTGAAGAGGAAGCTCAGGGTGTGAAAATAACTTGACTGTCCACTCACGTGAGATCTTTTTCCAGCCTAATCATTTCTTGCTTGTAGAGGTCCTCTTCGCGGCTAAGTCTCATTTTTTCCGTGTCCCCGGCTGCCCAGGCTGCATCTCCACCCGACAGTAGCATTGCCCTGAAAAAAAATCTCGTTCAATTAAAAAAAGAAATCAATAAAATGGGTCTACTTAAAAATTTGAAATAAATTTTATCTACCAGTAAAATTTTATTTAAAATGTCAATTCAAAAAATCTCACCACTTTTTGTGGCAGGTTAAATAATTAATTAATTTCCAAATCTCTGTAATTACCACAGTTAATTCTTTTGTAATAAATAATAAATATTTGTCAATATTATTTACCGTATTGTGATAAAAGTGTCTCTGATGGTTTCTCGAACCGTGTGAGCCTGCGTTTGCGACATACGCCGCAAATTTCGAACCTCTTGTCGAAGATCGTTCGCTTTTTTCTGCAATCCCCTGAGTTGGTTGTACATTTCCGGTGTGAGCGCTAAATCTCGATAAACGTATTGGCCAGGCGCTAGAGCCACTGGTTTTGGTGGTGGCGTAGGTTTGTGTCTGTCTCGTTCTGTGAATTAACCAAATATTAATGAACATTTTTTTTCTTTTAGAACTCGAAACCCTACTAAACAAAAATATTTTAAAAATTACTAAACAGTAAACAAATTTCAAATCAAAATTAATATTTTCAAATCCTTTTATCTATTTCGTATAACAATAATAAACGAAGAATTACAAAAGTTATTTTTAGTAAGTTTAAATATAATAATTAATAGTAATAGAATAATGCTGTTAAATGCATGTTGCATTTGGAATTTGGGGTACACATGGTTCATAGAAATAAATAAATGTGCGACAGATTGAGAAAAATAAGCAAAAGAAGATTTACCTTGCGAGGACATCCTTGGCAATGTTGAGGATTTTATAGCTGGTTTCGTGGGTTTTGTGTCCGCTGATTATGCATCGCAGAATTAATAATGTTAGTAATAAGTATATTTGTATATTCTCTTAAGAAAGTTCCAAAAAATAAAATATCAAAATTCATCGAAATAAAAAAAAATGAATCTGCACCAACAATATTCGATTCGAAAAATGAGAAATGAATTAATGAATCAAATTAATTATTCATCTATAAAATTGTTATTTGCGAATAAATTATTATTGGGTATAAACGTGAGTTAATTTATTCGTATTTTTTGAAAATGAATTGCTTGTTCGTGTTGCTTTTAAACAATAATTATTACGCAATTATCTTTTGTTAAACGATTTATTAAACGTTTAGTACGTGAATGATCGAAAATTGGAGCTTTCTCGTACGAATGAATGCAGAGTTCGTTAATCACCCAAGAATCATGCTTGCAGAGTTAATGCAATTAGTATACACTGATTGCAGTAAGCATTATAAATCAGTACAGCTAAAAGCGACGCTATGTAAAGCCCTATTTGTTTGAATTAGAGATATTTGAATTTCGATTCTGAATTATTGGCTGTTCAGCTGTTTACTGGAGCTTCTGGTGTAAACAACGATTTCTCGTCTTTGCATTTCGCATGAGGAATTTTAAGCCAAACCGATATGCAATGTTTATTATTCAAAATTATAATATACAATCGTATATTCGAAAAAAAAAATCTTTTTTCAAAAAAAATATTATCAAAGTGGAATGGCAATAAACATGAAATATTAATTTATGTTTAAATTAGTACAGTTGATTTGAAATTTACAATTTAATAAATTGTATAGGTGGAAAAAGAAAAAAAAATCAACAATGATAACGAAAAATATTCAGAGTTCGGCTTGAAATATTCAGCGAAATTGAAGACGAGAATTTCGACGCAGCTTGAAAAATATGTCAAATTACCTGCATGTTGGGGCGAGTGTTGTTTCGGTGAATTCATATCGGGTGGCTCATCGCTGAAGGAAACCGATTTTTCGAACGACACGGACTTGTCTGTAATACAGTTTTTTATATTTCGAGTCAAACGACCGTATCTCAATGTCCATCTCATTTCGGTAATTCAGAGCGAAAAAAACAGTGAGAGACAGAGAAAAAAAAAGAGAGAGAAAAAAAACAACATCAAAGTGCTCATTGCGTGGTGCGTCGTGTGAAAATTTTTGATCAGTGAATGTGCGAAATGGGAGTGAAGCCAATGTAGCTCGTTAAAATCAAAGAAAAAAGTACGAAGAGAGGCTAAAATTCGGCTTATTTGTTCTCTCATCGCAAAATAAAGAGCGAATAAAAAAAATTTTTCTTTGTTTAATCGTGACAACGCGAGTGCTGAAGCTTTAAATAACTTTCATGCGCATAATCGTGATTTTCGAGAGATAAAAAAATCGTGCAACGTGAAAAATTTTGCTGCTTTTTTTAAATTCGACATTTCAACGAGAAAATATCGTGCTATCGGTGAAAATTTTTGAAGCGCACCTTTGCCTAATTTCGGTGGCTTAACGTCAGTCCTTAAGTACGAGTCATCTGTAATACGTCGTACGTACTATATTACGGTTATTCTTACGGATAAGTCATTTATTTATTAATGATAAAGCGATAATGATATCATTATTGACGTTGTAAATAGGATTTTATTTAGACAGAGTTAGAGAGATAGATAGAAAGAAAGTGAGAGATAGATAGATAGATGTATAGTGATAGAGATAGATTGTGACACACCTGGCAGTGAGGCGGAGCTGGAACTAGAATGTTTGTCGAACTCGTCCCCGACGCCTGGTGTGCGGTTAGACGAAATAACAAAGCATGTTTTACAGCAGGGTTTAGGATTTTTCAGACCAGGAGCGGAGTACTGGTTTTCTTCATTTATTTATGTTTTTTAAATTAACAATACGAGGTATCGCAAAAACCGATTGTCAATGGTACGAGTAGATTCGTGATTAAATTCTGAGACGAAAAGTCTTTGGAAGTTTTTTGATCCGAGTAAGCGTTGAAGAGTTATCGGTGATTTGGTCTCGGCCAATTCGGACGTGCCACGTGGCGATCGGTGATGTGATCGGCGATCACATCACGTGGCGATGTCACGTGATGAGCCATCGCTCGGCGATTGGTTCGCGTTTTATGGCCGATAACTCGCGACTGGTACGTCGGATCGAAAAACTTCCAAAGACTTTTCTTCTTAGAATTTCATTGCGGATATGATCGAACCACTGACGTCGAATTCTGATGCACCTTGTATTTATGTTTCATTCAGGTATTTTGTTTGAAATATTTTTTCAGCAGCTCTAAGTATCAGAATTTTTTTTAAATTTGTTTTTCTGATGAGAAATTTGAAGTGAATTTAGAAACGTCATCAACAGCTCTTATTCCGAACATTAGAATCTTTACACGGGTTTTTCCTTCTATAAAATGTATTGAACGAAAGAAACTTTACGTCGAGTTGTTAGGAAAATTCTTGAATGTGTATTATGATAGGCAATAACTGTGTAGTTTTATTTCCATCAGTCAATTTTGAGATTAAGAAGCGATGAAAGGAAAAAATAATTCCAAAATAAAATACCTGAATCTTTATATACAAGCTATTCGGTATTATTTGATATTTAGTTGACGTAGAATGACCAATTTTTGATATTAAGTTCAAATAGCTCAGAATAATGTCCGTGTGCGTAGGTCAACACAATACTTTGCGTTTCATACTTATTTTGTTGAAAAATAAGTTTTTGAATGAAAAAATAAAATATGAATTTAAATTTTTGAAAACGTTTCTTCTAATTTGCATAGTTGAAATTAAATCAAAATTAAGAAGATTTTTACATTGTCTAAGAGTAAAAATTTTAAAAATCGTTTCGGTTTCATTGGAATAGAAAATCCAATGCATTTAAGAAACGCAGAAGATTTTCGAAAAGTGCAGACGAGTACACATGGAAATTTTACACGAGCCATCAGTGAGAAAGATCTTGAATCGCAAGAATTGAAAAATTCGAATTCGATAATTGCAGTCTGTCATTGTCATCGTTAAACTGTAATTTAGTCGCGATAATGTGCAAGGTACTTCACTCGATGATCCGTGATCTAGAAAGTACGCTATTCATGTAATTTAGCCTCTACGTTTTATTTATAAAGCAATTGGAAAAAAAACTCGGTGATTTTATTTAAAGCGAAGGACATGGGTCCTTTTCTATATGCAACATTGGTGTCTCGTGTGCACGGTATCCCAGAGTTTGTTCTCGAATAGGTAAATCATTCCAAAATTATTAACCAAAAATATTTTTTCCCACAATTGAAAACGTTTTAACAATTCAATAATTTTTTGAGTAAAAAATGCCATAAGAGTTTAAAAAATTAAATTCAAAGGAATGTAAATTTTCTAAATTATAAAAAATGTAAATAATCTTACGTCTTAATTGTTTTAAATTCTAAAATATTACGACGTACCATGACGCAAAATGCACCATGTTATTGTATCAAAATATATATTTAAAAAATGATCAAATTATTGTTTATAATCAAAATTATAAACTTAGAAACTTTTGAGACACCGTGCACAATCATCTGTACAATAGTGGCAGTTTTATCGTCCTCACAATAGTTGAAAGCAACGAAAAACAAAACTATGGACGTCGGTGATGATCGTCATTATTCGTTAGTGTGATTTTTCGTGCACTACGATGATTAATGATGACGATAACGAAGATGGAGATGAATATGACAGTTTGTACGATTCGCGTGTTATTGTGTGTGCCGAGCATAAACGGACACGTCAAATTATCTTTATTTTACTCCGAAAAATCTTCAATTGCAATAATTTTCGTTAAATTAATTTTTTTCTGATCTGCTTAAAAAACTAAATTGAAAAAATTTCAAAAAATAAAAATCACAAAGGTACTCGAATACGATTTCTTCAAAATAATTCTACGTGTCCTTCCAATGCCAGACATTTTATTAATTTGACTCGTTACAGAACGATGGTAATTAAAATATAATTTCAATGACTCTCTTTCATTCAGAGTAAAGAAATTTTCTCAAAATTTGGTCTTCGTCAAATTTAGTCGTTCACTTTATGAAACATTGATGAAAAATCCCGAATCCGAATTAAATTATTCGCTCGATGTCCTTCGTTCTGTTATCAGTGTGTCTATGATTAAAAAATCGATTAGATGGCTCGAATTAACATTTTTTTTAGATTTTTCTTTTTTTCAAGGTTTTTTATGACTTAATAATTACTGTAAAATTAAGAGTGAATTTGAAACGTGTTAGGAGTACCTGTACTTCTTGTGTACGGATCACGTGCTGCCGGGACTTGCAAATAGTCCCTTGGCGAGGGACTCGTGTGTGGAGCATGAGTTAGAGCCTTTTGCACGAGCCCGGTTAGGTTAGCAAGCTGACGTTCCATCTGTTCCACCCTTATCCTATTGGCAAAGTAATTTTTACAATTTAGTAAATATTTGTGAACGAGATAAAATTGTTTATTTTTTAAGCATTATCATTATCAATTGCAATCCTTATCATAGGGAACATTAAACATTATTCATCATGGGAACATTTCGCAACGTGCATTTTCATACCAAAATTTCATTAGTATCGAAAATAAATCCGTAAAAAAAATTGTATTAATATTTATTATTTGTAAACCCGATTCATCATTTTTTATTAACGAGATAATATTTCTTTATGCGATGATTTCGGGGAGTTCTTTTTCCAAAATTTGGAAAACTATCTATAAGAAGAATTTTCTTTCTAGAAAATTGAAAACTGAACTGAATTTAATTTATGAAAAAAATTATTTTTAATTATAAATTTGTGATTTATTGTCTGATAATTGATTTTTTGAGGTGAGTATAATATTTTAAATTTTCTTGTATCTCAAAATTTAAATTTTTACTCTATGATGAAATATATTTGAATTTTTATTTTTTCGATTTGATATCGATAAAACGATGAAAGTAATTCTTTCAACTTCATACGAATCAGACTAAAATCTACAATGCATATTTTGACAATTGTCCAGTGCAGCATTCACGATGAACCTTGCAGTTTACGTTCTCATCATTCACGTAATATCAACCTGTTGTAAATCGATTTTTCATTACAATCATTTTACTTGCAGCAGACTTTTCTCATGATAATAATAAAAAGTAAACACATGCTGCATTCGTTCTATGAACAATTCTTTATTTTCTTGCACAGAAAAAATTATTTTCCATATCAAAATTACGTATAAATTAATTAAAAATAAATATTGAAATTTTTCTACAAATAAAAATATTTTCACAAGAAATAATTTTTCATTTGAAAATTTCAAATTTCGTACAAACAATTCGAAACATAATAAACAATCTTTTATTTGAATTTTAAGTAACACGGAAGAGCAATTATTCATTCTGTGCATATTATTAACCGATTTATGTGGAAATAATTTACATTAAATTATTTCATTCAAATCCCGACTGCTCAGGAGTTAAACCAATAAAAGAAATTGTGTAATTTCTTATTGCTCTGTAATTTACGATCATAACCCGAGCACTTCTAAAATTAATGATCCCAAAGTCGTAAATGTCGTTTAGCTACAATTTGAATATCTGATATATTTTTAAAAAAAATCAAATAAAAGCAGAAACGTAATGAGGTTTCTTGAAATACTTTTTATCGAATCTCGAATATCGCTTGCATAATGTATGCATTATTCTCGATATTTTCATGCACCGCGAAACGTGCAAGGCCTCGAAGATCCGTGATCCCATCGAATTTACATTCGATAACATAACAGGAAAATTTTTATTACGCAATCGTCGTATCCTTCAATAAATCGTAAAAATTTCAAAAAAATTGAAATATTAAAATAAATACGTAAAAATAAAAATTGTTAATATTTCAGGATTCAGGCAGAAGCGCAAGTTTCATGATTTCTATGCTATACGAAGCAAAAACAGATGACGTTCAACTTGCAGGCAGCAGAGACGTGTTTTTGTTTTCTGCTCATATTTTTCTTTTTTTTTTTTAAGATTGAAGTTTCTTCGTTATACCGAGTGACGTCGTACGGCTGCCCAGGAGGCAGAGCCGGAGCTCCTGGAGGAAATGGGGATCTCGGGGGACCCGAGGGTGGACGGCCCGGTGGTTTTACGCCATACAGGCTGTACGATTCCTCCAACAGTTCCGTATCGCTGCACCACCCACAACAAACACACACACCCACACTATGAGCTATCGAAAGGTCGACCTTAATATCAATTTCGAACTTTTTCCAATTTCTTTTCAGAATTTTTCTTCTCTGAGTCTATATTTTGAATATTCGGTACGTTTTCGACGTTAATGGAAAAGTTGATGTATCACCATTTGAGTCATGAAATGCGAAAATGAAAAATTGCATCGATGCACTTGGGAAATTACTTTGTTTTATTATTGTAAAAAATTGTGAAATTTATTTTCAAGTGGACATTTTTTTTAAGGAATTTTGTGTAAAGATTTCAAAAATCGCATCGATAGGAATATAATTTTTGTCGTCAGAATAAAAATAATTAAGTTTACTATGCACTTGGGGAGTAAAAATAATTTTGATTTTCGATTGAATTTTGGGGTACTAAAAAATGAAAACATAAACTGCATCGACGCTTTTGGATGTGTTTTTTTCGTTTCAGTTTGATTTTTTATTTATTGTATTGTTTTACAGAGCAAAATAATTTTTAAAAACGAACGTTTGAATGCTCTCGGCGCTTTTTTACTTTGCATCAGAAAATCCATTTTCCGATGAAACCATAAAAATCTTGCACTCGGCGTTTGATGAAAAATTGAATTCGTACAACGTCAAAAATTCGCGAAACTCTGAAGGATTTCCCTATTTGTAAAAAAAAATTTTGAAATTCTTTACGCACTGAATTTTAGCGTGTCAAGAGTGAAATCGATAAACCAAAAGCATGATCGATGAGTCGAGAAAACCGCATTCCGCAGCCAAAAAAAAACAAAACAAACAAAGAAAAAATCTGCCGGTAAAAGGACAAAGGGAAGTACAAAAAAAATATATTCCGTTTACACAGCAAACGTTTTTTTTTCAACAATAAAAAAAATCGGAAAACGAGAAAAATGTTTTCTCTAAAAATATTTATAATTTTTTGTTTCAGTTCTGTGGAACGTTTCTTACCTGGCTTCCTCATCGATAACCGGCGTAACTGTTCCGGAATATTGAGAATAATAAGGCTCTTCGTAACTGCTTCCAGTGCTGTACGGACCTCCGGGATATCTTCCGGATCCGGTGCCAACGCCGCCGCCTCTTTCCGGACTGCTCATATAACCGCTTTCTCCGTGGAGCCGATCTGACAAATTATCAACCAATGTTATTTCGCACTATTAATCATGTAAATACTATAAAAATACGTATATAATTATACAAACATACAATTGCGAAATTTTAATAATTTTATAAAAATTATAATGTTTTGTGTGACAAATTATTAAGAAATGTTATTCAGTATCAAAAGTTTATAAATATTATAGAAATACTAAATAATAAAATTATAAAATTTTAATAATATTCGATCGATTATTGTTTTTTAATATCGCTGTTTAATGCTGAAAGGATATAAATAATACGAATATTAAAATACTACATCATACTGGAATAATGAGAAATTTTATTAACTGAGGTTAGAGAACAGTTTTTTGTCAATTATTTATTCATATACTGAAAACTTATCGAATCATTTCATCATAAATTAAATCAAACTAAATTTTTATAAAATACCAAATATTTCTGTATGCTGAAAATTTAACAAATTATATCTAAAATACTACGCAATGATACAATAAATTATAAATTATAAAGTTGAACAGACTTGATGGGATTATGCATCATTTTCGTACTCGATGCAATTTGTTTTTCATACTTTTTTTCGTACGTCGTACCAGGCTGGATATAAACAAACAAAAGGAAGATTTTCCTCTCCATTTTACACATATCCACTAAACATTCAAGAATAAACGTGTGTGAAACGTGAGACAAAGAAATGAGCTCGAAATTTGTTCAATTTTATGTATAATATACAGATTTATGAAATGTCAATTAAATTTCTACTTTTCTACGAGGAAATCATCCCGAAAGACGTTCTCAATTTTCTTTCTTCGATCCATGCACAAGAGTACACATTTTTTGTCGATTATTTTTTTTACATCGATGTGGTGTACATCGAGGAAAATATGCAAAGTTGGTTCAAAAGAATAATTGCGATTGTTCGATATAAAAATTTGAGACTTATTAAAATTATATTTAAATAATTATTGATTTTCAAGATTGAGAAATCGTATTTACGTTTATCTCGCAATAGTACTGAATGAACCAACGACAATTTATTCATGTTCTATATACCAATACTCGGTAACACACGATTTTCTACATGAATGAATGATGTTTGCATACTTCGAGTAATGAAAATTCTTTTATGATTGACGTTTCGACTGAAAAAATTCGATTTTTTCAATTCAGTTGAATTATTATTATTCTTCGCTTTAAGATTCGTCCTTCGTTAGAAAAAATCGAGGATATTATTTTTTATTTTTCGCAGACGTTTAGAGTGAAAGTTTATTTCGCTCGATAAAAATCGAACTTGTATACGAATAGAGGCGAAAAAACGTCTATCAGTACTCGATAAGTGACGAAATTTTCTACATGAATTAATGATATTTACATACTTCGAGTAATGAAAATTGTCACGAATGACCTTTCGATTGAAAAATCTCAATTTTTTCAATTCGATTTTTTTTTTCGGTTTAAACTTCGTCGTTCGTTTAAAAAAAACGAGTCCTTCTATTCGATTATATTTTTTATTCTTATCGGACATTTATTTGGAGTGGAAGTTTATTTTGATCGATAAGAGTCGAAGAACCTGTAGACAAACGAGGTGGAAAAACGTCTTTGTGAATGGCCTAGCTTAAGGAGTCTACTGACCTGGTATACTATAGAGGGACACGGAGCTGTCTCTAGAGAAGCGTGCCGAGCCCCCAAGGCTGCCGAGGGGACTCTTACCGCATTGGTAGCTCCGAAGCGGCTTGGCCGGTGCCACACCGCCACCACCTATCCAACCATTCAAACCAAAAAGCAATGTACCATGTACCTACATCCACCAAGCAATTTAACACTTTAGTTCAAGGAAGTTCTATCGTTTTCGATCCGTTTAGACAAGCTTTAAAAAATTTCGTTTCAATTTAACTTTGCTTTTAATTGAAATTTACTTTAATTTCGTTGATTAAAAAGTAAATTAATTGGAATTGTATTCAGAAGTTTAAGATATTCGAGTTATTTTATGTATTTTAAAAATAATAAAAGTTCACGATATTTATAATTTTCAAATTACAAAATGTATTTACAAAATTTAGTAGTTTTTCAGTTTAGTAACAAGATTAAAAAATTTTTTTTTGAAAAAAGTTTTTTTTTAAATTGGTCGAGATGTTTGTACTAATATTTTGAGTGTGAATGAGTGCTTTTGAAGTTGTAAAAAACAGAAAACGATGGAACTACCCGGAAAAAAATCCCTCCACTTTCCCAAATTTAAAAAGTTTAAAAAATTTTTAAAACTGTTCAGAGTTAATTTTAGTAAAAAATTGTAATTAGTGAAATGTTGTTTCCAAAAATCTCGATTAGTAAAAAATATTTCCTCAAATAATGCAGGGTTAGTTTTTGTAGATTTATATAGATTGAGTCATTTTTTGTTATTTTAATCGTCAACCTTTTAGTTTTCATTCTACAAACATTTTTTTCGATTCGCAAACACTGGTGGGTTTTGTTTAAAATATTTCAGTTCTCGCCGAATTTGTGAATTGTTTATTCCCATTCAATGAATTTGTATAAATTGTCAGAGAATTTTCAAAAAATTTTACTCCCTCTCGATTTTCTGAGTGCATCTATATTTTCTACTCACTCAAGTATTTCATTTATCACTATTATCAATTTTTTATGTAACAAGAATTGTAGTGGTAATAATTTATTGTCACGTCTCACTTTTTCACATTTCGTAATCTCAGAACCAATTTTCAGCTCCACTTTCCCAAATTTCCATTAAAACTTTATAATACACGTTTTTGCCATTTTTCTCAATTATTAATTGTTTTTATAGGCTGCTCCATATGAATTATTCTATTTTTCCTTATGATCGTTGGTTTTGAAGCCCAAAGCGTTCGTTGTCACTTTCATGAAACGCAGCATGATTTTTATGCATTTATGCATCGCGAGTGCATGCATCGTGAAAAATGATTTTTCTGCAACACTAATTGCTTGATACGATACAAACTGAACGATTTAAAGAATCTCCAATAAACATTTCTTTTCTAAAAAAATAATAAAATTGTTTATTCATTTTTATTGAAAAAAACTGTTCGTAAAAATATCGATCGATAAAATTGAAATATATTTTTTTATTTTCATGATTCTTTTTTTTTATCGAAGATTCTCCATTTTCGCTGCTGATATGAAAAGTGAATTTTACTTCTACGGTAAAAAAAGCCCATGCTCGTTTCTTCAGTGATTATCGAAACGAAAAATATCTCGCAAACGGAAAACCCGCAATTTCATGCAGCAAACTCAATTTCCTTGCACGCATATCAAAAGCTTTTTCTATATAGACTGTGCAATTCTTTTTCCTTGCCAGGGTTCTATAGGGAAATATTTATTGCGCTTGAAGATTACGTGTTAGTGCGCAACGATCAATTGGAGGAAATTTTCCTTGGTCCGAAATCGGTTTTGTCATTTCTATTAATTTTGTGCCGGGATTTTTTGAAAATAAATTGAACGTGGTGAAAACAAAAAACGTTCAAAATTTTAATATTGAAATATCATGATTTCGTTATCTATCAATTAATAAATCATCGATTAAAATTTATTTTATTTATTTTTCATTGCACATTATTTGCAATTGAGGAATAATTCCCAGACTTTGTTCTTTGTTTTCTCCATGTACAAAATCGTTTTATCGTACGTGAAAATGTTTCGTAGCTATTAATAGAGAGGACAGAGAGGATGAAAATCTTACCCGGTGTACCAAGAGATTTTGGCTGCGCCGGTGTCGCATTCGGTCCAGCGACAACGGACGAAGCCGCTGGACTGTAAGCCCTCATGAGAGAGCCACCTCGTGGCAACGTACTGCTGCCTCCGATATAATAACTGCTGCCCGAAGATGAATTTTTCGAAGTCTGAAATGGAAAAAATTAAAATTTTTATATTTAGTTCCTTGAAAATTTTTGCAGTAATTTTTTTGTTAAATTATTTGTAAAATTATTTTTAAATTACTCATAAAATTCGAGTAATTGATCGTTTCGTTATCGCATTGAAAATTTTCGGAGTCATTATATATTGTTGATCATATGTCAATTTTAATTAACGTATAAAATCTGAATAATAAACCCTTTATGTACCTAAATAACGAATGAACTCTAATCATTGTTGATTTCAATGATTATTTTATTATTATATGCTATTATTTAATCCGGAGTATTTTATAGCGTCGTTTATATCGATTCAAAGCATTTTCTCCCAGCTTGTATTATTGAAAATTATCAGATAAAAATAACCAGTATAAATATTCTTCAAAAAATTATAATTGAAAAAGTAAAGAAACATTTTTTATTCAAAAACTTATACTAGGGAAAAAAATCCATAAATATTAAAATATGATTCTGGTAAAAAAGTTCCGGCGCGACGTTGCAGCAATGAAAAAAATAAAGTGCCTTGCCCTTGATATTTTCTCGATATTATTGAGCCGCTGTTACACCAGTCGCCAGGAAAAACATGTGATCGAGAATAGGGAGAAAAAAAAGAACACACAGAGCGACGGAGATAGGAGAGTGAAAAAATAAATTTAAATTGAGTGAAACGAGAGTTTGAAGGAAGTTCGAAGTAAGGCAACGCAAAAGATTCTATTCATCGAGAGCGAGGCCGAGGTACGTTCACGCGCCCGTTTTCTTACGACAGAAAGAGGCACGTGCACCGCGTAAACGTCGAAAAATTCTCGCACACGATCGTAAACACCGAGAGGAGTGGCGAGCTACGAGAGAGTTTGTTAATCTTGTAACGAGACTAAAAAAAGAGCAAAAACCATGTGAGAAAAAGGGCAAGAGAAAAAAAAATAAATTTCTCGTGGGCGAAATATGACGTCAGAATTATTTTTAGACTTTATTATACGATAGACTTATATTTTGATTTTCTCACATTCGAGATACTTTGAGTTTGATATAAATAATGAAAAATAGAATAAAATTATTTACATAAAAAGAACAATTTTTTATGGAATAAATTTTTCATTTTTTGTGAAAAAATTCATCAGATCAGAATGTTATTATTTAATACTATTCGTCGTATTAATTACGAAAAAAAATTATAAAAATTATTCTTGATTGATTGAACTTCATCGATTCAAACTTCACAAACCTGCTCGTGTGAAAAAAAAGAAACATTTCTCTCATAATCCATATTCCTGTCAGAATTAAATAACGAGAATTGAATCGAGTATCAAAACAGGATTTTGAAAAGTTACACAAGATCGTGTTCCTTTATCTCTATTTTTCACACGAATTCGTGTGAAATCCATTACGGAAAAATTTCAAGAAATTGCATAGAAAAAATGCACCGGGTAAAAAAAGGGATCGGAAGAGAGAGAAAGAGAACTTTTCATACGCGTCCAACGCTCTGTATAATTATAGATTATGCGTCTGTCACGCGCGACTGGTTCGAACGAGAAGAGAAAAAAAGAGTTGTATCTTCGTCAGCTATGCGATGAAAGTGCGCGTGCTCTTTTTTTTCCTCTCTTTGCTGTTTTTTTTCTCGTATTTTCTCTCCGGAAAGTTGTGACGCTGGAAATTTAGCCGAATGCGTCCGCGAAACACATTTCGCCGCTCGCGATCAGTGCGAAAAATTCTGTCCTCTCTATCGGCAGCTATGCGAATTATACGTGCACTCGCATATTAATTGGATCGTGCCCTCTTCGAATTATCGCTATCGCGGAACAAACACACGGGTTTATTTTCTCGAAAATACGCGCGTGTGCTATACCTTCGAGTGTACATAAACGACAAATATTTGCTCGGAATGATCGACTCGAAAGATTTTTACTCCGGAAAATGTTTTGTTATTCCGGTGAAAGAGGTTAATATTTGTTTTTGTTCCTTGTCATTTAATTTGAGTTGAAATTAAATTGTGTGTTTTTAATTAAATTTGCAAAAATTTTAATCATACTGTGAAAAATTTGAATATCTTTATTCATTTTTTTATTACATAGAATTTTATTATTACATTAGAATTGAATTCATAATGTGCAACGAAGAGTTAAAAAGTTATTAATTAAAAAATTAACGATTTTCTTAATTGTATAATTTTTTGTGTTTAGATTTTTCATTGTAAAAATCTAATTACTCGTGGTCTAGAAAAACTTGATGATGCATTGCTGAGATTACGATGGAATTTTCCGTTGTAAGAGATGAGCAAAGAATATAGGGCTTTGGCGAACATTGGTACACGAAAAATATGCATTGTCTAGTGCAATTTTAGTGATACCATCGAGGTGAAACGTGATGATGCAATTCTTGGGATTAAAAACACTAAAGAGACCGTTCCCTGAGAAACGAGTTCACGCATATATTTTAATTATTATGAAACTTATTTTATGAAAATGTGTATCCAATTATGAGATTCAAATAGAGAGATTCATACTTCATTTTTGATCAGTATATTTTTTTTATTTTTAAGTGAAGATTTTTTTTTTTGATGATGGAATATCGGCGATAATCGCATCGAGAGTTATTGCACGGAAAATCATTTCCGGATACGCGTTATCGTTTTTGATTAATCCCAGAATTGTGTTGATTCATCAGAATCCAAAGAAGATTCAATTATTCGGGTTGAGTGAAAACAATGGACAAGCGCCGATGAATTAATTTGCGGTGGGTGATAAAAAGCGATTCCGCTTTTTTTGTGATTCATTACTCGAAATAACGCGAAAACCCACAACGATTAATCCGTTTGCGTTCTTTACAATGAAGATTTTCTTCCAAACTTTGAAATGAAAATATTGTAAAAATGTATACAAAAATATGAGAATGATTTGTTCCTTCATTTTTTAGATGAAAAATTAAATGAAATCGCTTTCTACTAATTTTCAAAAACCAAAACAATACAATTGAATAAAAAAAATTGTCACTAAATTATCCAGTACATTAACCTGACACAGTTCTGAGCACGTAGTAAGAAAAAAATATCTCAACTGTGACGAGTTTGCGCGAGCAGGCTCGAATTAAATTATTCTTATAAAAAAAAATAGAAATTTTTCTTGCAATTTAATATCAAAGTATTTGCGATTATTTTGTTGCATGCACATATTGTGTTACATTTTCTCAAATCATTTTTTAATCGTAATTAAAGAAAAAATAATGAGTTCGAATTCGATTTCTCTTTATAATTTATATTTTTTATATTTTCATAATTTCATAATGAAATTTTGAAGCAGAAATCTCGTTGATGTCAAATTTTCATAAAAAAAGTTCATTTCGCGTTGACCTGACCAGATTTTTACGTTCCATGAGGTTGATATGTCATGAAAATTTCCATTCAGGAATTTATGTTGAAAATTTCTATGATTCTTATTTATGATTATTTCAATACGTATTTTTGCACAGTTATTTAATTCCTGTTTTCCATACCCATATCATATCTTGATGCCTCGCACACCTCAGAGCGAACGCCGCCGATTCCATATAAAAAGATAGTCGCTCGACTAGTTTCACTCGATATGAATCAGGCATACGCACGTAATTCTTCTCGAATCGCGATAAAAGACTTTCCAAATAAAGCCGCTCTCGTTGAGTCGTTGTCAACGATCACGAAAACCGGCATCGAAAGATTATACGCGATTTTTAAATATAATTTTTTTTTTAGATCCGCTCAACGCAAAATAAAAAAAATTTATACCTCGTCACTTTTTAATCAAATATACAAACAACTTTCGAGTTATTATTTTTTAACTTTCAAAGCGTGGAATATTTTTTAACAAAAATTTTAAAAAAGTTTAACGATTTTATTACAAAAAATTGAAAAAAAAATTAAAATAGAAATAATCCAAAAACTTTTCGGACAATTTATCAGTTTACCAAAATTCTTAATAATTCCCGAATGATCGTACACTGAGAATCACTGAAAAAAATCATAAGCACCAAATTTGCGTATATATATACAGGGCTCCGTGGCAGTTAAAAAAACCAGGAATGTAAAATAAAAATAGGGCATTATTCGCATTCGATATTTCGCAACGTTTTCCAGATCGTTAAGCGTCGTATATCCGAAAGTTTCGAGCGAACGAGGAGGAAAAATGATGGAAGTCGATTGTCTCGAGCGGAAATCACTGTCTCCGGGGTTATTCGCCGATTGTTATTGTTATTATTACGTAAAAAGATATAAAAGTCGAGGGAGAAAATGAAGTGAAAAGGGGGGATGAAAACGGCAAAGTCGGGACCGAAAAATCGTTCGAGTCGCGCGCGGCGATCCGGTCGCGATTATCGCGTTTTTACCTCGCGAGTATCGCGATAAATCTCCGTCGAAACGGGCGTGTTTATTCTCGGATAGTGCACCGGCGTTGACTGGATGCGTCCTCTCCGCATAAAGAAATTTCTTCCTCTCCGGTGTATGCGAGTCCCACATGCACGCGCAGTGTGCGCTCTCCTGTGTACAGCACTTTTTCACATTTTTCATCCACGCGATCGTCGCGTTTGTGCGCGTCTCGGGCGCAAAAGAGTGTGCGGAGGCTGTGGAAAGCGAAATGTGTCATGCGTGCAGTGTAAATAGGCGGTTTGTCGGATCGATATTTCGTCGACGATGCCACTGAGGATGCAGTGCTGAGAAAAAAAGAGAGAGAGAGAGAGAAAAAAAACAACAACGGAGAAAAGCTCGAAAAATCAGCGAGAGCGACGACGATTGAACGAGCTCCGCGACTCTCGTCTGCGTGTACTCTGCGATTCATCTTTTGTAGAGTTTTTTTCCGATTGAGAACTTTTGGGTCGAGATCGAAATTCTCATGATCGAGAGTGAAGCCTTTTTTTGTATCATTAGTTAATTCTTCAGTTTTTGCGAAGAATGTGGAGTTAGGATAAAAATGTGTTATTTGAATTTCGCAATAAAAAGACGATGGGAGATTATAATTTAGTGTTTTCGATTTGTATTTGCAAAACTTATCTCAAAAGGTAGAAATTTAAATCAAGAGACAGAATTATTGATCATTTTAAATGATTTAAAAAAAAATGTTTTCTAAAAATTGAAATAAATTTAGTAAAATTTTGATGGAAAGTACGATATGAATTGTAATACAAAATTTTTTTTAATCTTCTTTTTCAGAAATAACATGAAGAAGCTTGAGAAATTCGACTCGTATCGATCATTAATCGGATGCAGCGCGTATTTATTCAGTGTGAAGACATTTTGCATCGAGGACAGTTTTCTTATTGGGTGAAAGTCGTCCACAAATTTTTTTTCTCTTTCATCGCGGACTTTTAATTTCATTCATTTATGTGCATATTTTATTCAAGATTGCGTTTCTATTAAAGATTGCGAATATTGTTAAATTGTGCAAAAAAAAAATTCGCCAACAGCGTACAATTATGTTAGAAAAAAAAATCGATTTTGACACGTTCGAAAATAGTAATTTTGACTGTCATTGGAACTTTTGGAATATTTATCAAAGATTTACGAAATCCAGGGAAAAATTTGTTTGCCCTGCGGAAAGCGTGTTCGCCGAATTATGAGAAAGCCTCGAGGGATCGTTGACGATTACCGGGAGCAAGAGAGAGAGACAGGAAAGCAGAAAAACCGACGATACAGAAGAAAGAGAAAATAGTGCGACTGAATTTGGGCGAGAGAAGGGATCTTTCGGGTGAAGCGAGGTCGAACGTCTCGAAGCGATCGGTAAGGGGCGAAAGAATTGGTTTTGCTTCGTAGACCTGGAACTAGTTAAGTCAGAGGTGAATCGTGAAGTAATGCGAACGCGTCTACGTAAAAGTCAACTCGTACTTTGAGAATTCAAATCTTCGATACTGATCGATTTTGTGATAAGAAAAACTCGTGCGGTATTTTTCAAAATTATCTTTCAATGTTTAGGAATTTTTTTTAAGATTTGACAAAATCGTTTAATTTTTTGGGATTTTTTATCGAGTAATTTTTCAATTTTTTAATTTTCATCGATTTTGTGACAATACAATATTTTATTAAATTATTTTTCGTTCCAGAAGAATTTTTTAGATAAGATTTTTTTATCGCGCGATTAAAATTTTTTTTTTTAAATTAAAACAAATACTTTGTCGCGCCCTCTGTAGCGAGTCCCCGCCATCGATCGCGCTCGAGGCTCGACCGTGTTGAATTCGGGTTTTGTCACTCAAAACCTGGAAACGTTCGCGATCGTTCGCGTGACTCGATAAGCGCGACGTGTTTCATACATACGGGCGCGAAAAAAGAAACTTTTGCGATGACGAAGATTTTCGAGTGCGCGGGAGAACTGTGAAGAGAAAATTTTATTTGTGTAGAGAGAAGTTTTTTATTTTTTTTTTGTTCAACGGGATATAAGGACGACGAAGTAAAATGAGGACTTCGAGAAATCTGCGATTCGTCGTCACGAATTTTCTCTTTCTGCTCAGTCTGGATTTCGGGAAGAGCGAAATTTCTTTCGAGGGATCTACGGTGCGAAAAACTTCGAGGAGTCTCGTCGACGACTCGAGAACGAATAATGTCACGCCGATGCATAAAGTTTTGATGACGCAGAGAGGATACATCCAGGTGACGTTTTTTTACTCGTATAAATTTCATTCACATCAGATCAATAAAAAATATATCTAATTATAACTTTTTTATTTTTAAATATTTTTTTTGACGTTTTTATTCATACGGTCGTTATTACGCGGTTTATACATTCAATAAAAAAAATAATTTCAAAATTTGAACTTTTTTTCATGTTAAACTTCTAATTATTATTTTTAGCAAACATAAATTTTTAAATAACCAATTATGAATAATTTTTGTACATATCCATCAGTGAAAGTGCTTAACGTTTATACGTTAAGTATAAAAGAAATTTTTTTTACAATAATTATTTTCTTGTGGATTGAGAAATAATTTTTTAATTTAAAAATTTATTTCGTTCTAATTTTTTTGCAAGGTAAAATTTCTCCATGAAGTGAATCTGCATGAATAATTATAAATAATAACGATAATTAATTTCAGTTTCTCCGATGGGAATTGCCAGTGCCGGAAATCGAAGAGTTTACTTTCTGCCTCTGGGTCAAGTCCACAAACCTGACCTACCCGCATTCCATCTTCTCATACTCGAGTAAGCAATACCATATTAAAGAAATACGAGAAAAAAAAGATATAAAGTGCGTATATTAAAGCGGTATACGCATATTAAAATCGGAAATATCGGCGACGCCGTAAAATCGTCCATAAATATAAAAATAAACGAAGTAAAATAATTTTTTGCTCTTCCTGTCTGAGTTCAAGACCCGTGAGCGTTTATATAGTATGTGACGCGCGCGTATTCGAGGCGCGTACGAGTTGGAAAGTACGACTCTGATCGTGACTTTTTCCCGGATGAATGATTTTAGAGACGAGAATTTGCGCCAGAATTGTTTCAAAACAGCTGAAAAGGCGCGAACGCCTTTTTTTGTTTACACGAGGACAAGAGACTTTCGTGCTCGTGTTTGCTCGTATATATATACGTGCATGTGTTATATAGTTGCGGTATAATTTAGTAGTAACAGTCAAGAACCCGGCAGACCTGGCCGTAAATCTAACCGGTGCGTCACATCAAAGCCTCTGGGATCGGAAAAACTGGTCCATTTAACGCTTTACTCATTGCATGGTTAAAAAATTCATTTCTATATTCGTCGGATTGATGTTTTTGTATTTGGAACGATCGTTCAGGGATCGGTATACATGTTGAAATAACATTTTGACTTCAAAAATTTCAGCTTTCATATTTTCGAAAATTGAACTCACATTACTTGAATAATTCTCATCGAAGTTGAATGTTTATTTTCATGAATAAGTTTTTAAAAATTTTGATTCAAAAAATATTTTTCCATAATATTTATCGATTTATTATAATTCGTAAACGAAATTTGAGTGAAAAATTTGTGTGGCATACAAAAATTGATTTTCATATTTTTTCATCATTTAAAAAACTGATAAAGATAATTTTTCGAGAATTTCGTATAGTTTTCTCTAAACATCGAAAAATATTATTTATTTTTTCTTGCGTTTCTAACAAGAACTAAAAAATATATAATTATCAATTTATATCTAAAATTCACGCTACTCAATACCATTCAAGAACGAAACTGGTCCACTTAATGCTTTGCTGGATAAAAAATGAGATTTCTATATTTGTCAGGCTGGCCTTTATGCATTTAAAACGATTGCTCACGAATCAACATTCATTCCGAGATACCGAAAAGGAATTTCAAAAACTAATGAGAATAACAATTTCAAAGCTGAAGGTGTTCACGTCCTCTTAAAATCTGTTCAACAAATTTTGTTATTGATACGACTCGAATATTGAACCACATAAAAATTGTCTTCTTTTTTCCAAAATCACTAATAAATAATTATTTCTTATCGAAATGAAATGAGGTGTGAAAACTTCGTAGTAATAAAAGTTGTCTAACACGTTCTCGTTTATATAATAAAATGCATGTTAAATTCTCCAACTTTATAAAAATTCTACGAGTTGCTTGACACTATAGTCACATATATATAGTGTCAAGCATATAGTATAAATCAAATTAATTTAAAAAATTTTTTTTTGTCGAATTCGAAATATACGATGCAACTAAAATGCATCTAAGCGATGCACTCGTCAAAAATGCATCCTCCAAAAATGCACATGCCAAACGTACACAAATTATCTACAAATTGAAAATAAATATAATAAACTAATAATTTGACAAATTTTCATTAATCCGAAGAATGAAAAATTTTTCCATACAATTTTTATTTTCAAAGAAAGTTGAAAAAAGAATTCAGTACGTTATTTATATCGATCAACACTTAATCACAGCGTGTATTTCATGCTTCGATGTTCTCGATAGAAATTAACCTATTCAGACCGGAAAGAATTTTTTTTATCTCGAGAAAACAGAAACATAATTCTCGCTTGTCGGGCCCTAATCTGTGAAATACTCGCATGTACCTGTTCTAATTATAAGTACAAAAATTGTTTTTCATTTTTTTCGCGAATAACCTGTCAAAGTCCAGGAACACGCATTGACACCGGTTGTTATCATTTCCACTTTAATTATAACGGAATATAATTGATCTCACGAACGATGAGGGTGTGTATACATACGAGTAAATGTAATTTCACGATTCTTGAGCGGGCCATTCTCGCATAACGCAGAGAGTACCAAACGCTATGTGCGACCTCGATTCACGAGTTTAGAACACTCTTGCGTTATACATGATGCCAATTAAAAAAAATTACGCTCTACGGACGATAAAATATTATTCCACGAATTTTTAATCCCGTCAGTCACGTTTTCAAGGCTGTCACGAGAGAAATTATGATACGAATTACGATCGTATAATATAAATGATCGCGATACACGGAGGTGAAAAAATTTGTATTCCGAGCTTAGCAAATATTTATTAATAACGGAGTCCATCAATCCTTTTTCTTTCCACGGTTACTTAATTTCGAAATGACTTGGATTATGATTGGAAATTGATAGTAATGTAAACCTCCAATTATGAAGTTCCGAAACAATTGCAGCGCGATTGCGCAAGTGGAGCATCCTGGAGCATTAGAAATCGTCTGGGAATGGATGAACTTTATAGCGGAGCGAAGTCCAATAAAAAACGAACTCTCGACGCTGCTTTGTTAAAGTAATAATAAATAGCAATTATGCTTCAAGTAAACAAGCGCGGTTCAAGTTACGTTTTGAATATTTTAGAAATTTATTAAATACAGATTGCTAATTAAATTTATTAGCAAATTTTAGAATCACTAATTAAAAAAATATTTTTAGAATCAGAAAAATTTCACGTGTATCAATAATTTTTTAAATTCTGAAACTCGATAATTAATAAAAAGAAATTTAAAAAAAAGTTTTAAAAATAAGATAACTCGAACATAAAATTCATTGATAAGAGTTTCATGCAAATTTTTAAAAAGATACGTACGAAATTCATTGATAAAAGTCTCATGCAAAAATAAAAAAAAAGATAATACGTATTATAGTCATAAAAATTAGTGGATAGAAGTTAATACGATAAATTATGGAATCGCGTAATAGTCCCAGCTTTTAATGACTGGAGACGTCCAACATTTAACAAGGAAGCCAACGTCGAGATTGATGGTTTTCGTTTGCTAACTAAATATCGGTGAGCTCCATAACGTTCCCATTATTCTCACTAATTAGCGTCTCGAAGATGATCATAATTTAGCTTCGAGGCGTGTATAGGGCTCCCGCCAAGATAATGTGCACGCAGATTCTGCAATGCTCCGGGACTCGCATTTTAATTATCGCTGAAGTCACGCACGAGCTTCTTTTCCTCCTTTCCACCTTTTTCTCCTCACTCGCTGTCTCTCGGGAAGAATCAACGCTGGAGACATTTTATTTTTGATTCATTTTTCTGACATACGGATGATAAGGATTTTCTTCAATTTTATATATTTTTCCAAGCTTTTCCTATTATAAGAGCTTTTCTTTCTTTAAATCGCTGAAAAATGCTTATTGATAAAGAATTATATATATTCATGAAAGATAAGAAAATCGCGATATTTACATAAAAAAAATGTTTCATTAACTTCATAAATTTTTTCATGATTCCCTTTTCTATGATTTATTTATTTTTTTCTCCAAATCGTTGGAAAACATTTCTCGGTACAATCATGTTCATAAAATGCAGGAAAACGTCGATATTTACGTAATCGATAAAAAAATGCGGTTCAAGTGACACAAAGCCATTTTTTTTTACGGAAAAATCCAGTTAAAAAATTCCTCGGTGATACCACGAGCGAGAAGTTCGAGAAGATTTAAGAGTCTCGTCAAACTCGTCGGAGATCGGATTTTATAAGGAGATCGCGAAACACCGTCGTTGGAATTCTTTACGAACTTCAAAATGAAATTCTAAACTTCTTTTTTCTCCTTTTTTGTTTCTAAAATAAAGAGCACGAGAAGGACAGACTTGTCAGAGCCTGGATATCACCGCAAGGACAGAGCATTCATCTGGAAATTGACAATGTTGAAATTTTCGCACATCCGAGCTATATCGAGGAACATCGATGGTATCATATTTGTCAGAGCTGGGAAAATTCTGAGGGACGTTTCGCTCTCTGGGTCAATGGACACAAAGAGATCGATGGATACGCCGACGAGGTGTGTTATAAAAAATTCAACAATAAATAATTGATTTTTTTAATAACAACAAAATTGATTTTTTATAAAATCAACTTTATAAAATATTAATACTTTAAAAATTCAAGAATTTTTTTAAATTAAATAGACATCAATTTTAAAATTGTTTCAGATGTTTTTCATTTTTAATTCAATGTCACCATCGTTGGTCAATTCCAAATTATATCTGACCAAAGAATTGTTCGAAACTGTAAAAATGCGATGAACATAAAAACTTGAATTTTAATGAAAATTTTTGTCTTCATTATCGTATCAAAATATTTTTTTACGCTGATAACAATAGACTCGTTTTACAGTTCTCTACTTTATCGCAAATCGGACGATTCTCTTTGCAGCAACGAACTAGCGAAATGAGTAAAAGTTGTAGATGCCTGTTCGTATCGCGAGAGTCTGTGCATTTACCCATTGGTTGGGTCTCTGTAAATGTCTACCGTTTCTGCTGCACGTAAAGAAACATCGAACGAAATCTATCAAGGCTGCAGAATAAAAGAAAACAATCTCGATGACGGAACTCAAAATAATTGCATAATAAAAATAAAAATATTGAATCGAACGTTGAAACTTATTAACGATTCGAATCAATCTCGTCAAACATAATTACGACCATTAATTCCTGTCACGAATCAAAAATTGATATCGATCGGAGATCAGGTGAACATTAATAATTGTCTGATTTTTGAATGGACCAACAAATAATTTTGTAAATGAATGAGTAATAGATTCAGATAATTTTAGCAGCTAGTTAAAAATTCATGAACGATTTATTACTAATTTTATTATTATTCAATTTCATTACTAATTTTCATACATATAGCAGAAATTAGAAAAAAAAAATAGAATAAATAAAGTTGAATAATTGAATAAAAAAAAAATGAAAAATAAAAAAAAGTAATTTTAGAAAAATGAATGAAGAAAAAAATTCGAGAATTCGCTGAGTAATATTTTGCTTGCGTAATGATAAAATTAATGAATTTTTTCAGATGGCAGGACACGTAATTCCCAGCGATGGCGACATCGTCGTTGGTCAGGAATACACGGATTTCGACAAAGGTTTGGAGGACGGAATCGAGGGCGCGGTTCTGGGCTTCAATCTCCTTTTATCCTCAGCCTTCCCGTCGAGTCGTCCATTCTTCGAGAGGAACAAACTCGACGAGGCGAAAATCTCGAGCGAATCGGATCTGGGTTTCGAATCCGTACCGATTTATGATTCAGAAAATTATCGTCTCTTGAGGTCGACGCCGTTTTATGTCAGAGTTCCGGGAGAAAAATCACAAATCCGCTCTCGCCGGAGTACGGATCTGGCGTCGAGGATTCGGGAAAATCCCTCGGACTCTCGAGCAAAAAGAAAGTCGAGCTTCTTCGGTGACTCGCTGTACAAAAATCCGGGAAAACCTCTCGGACAGCAGCTCGTCGACATAACTTTTCGTCACTGCAAACAGGGACGCGGAAGTCCGCGCATCGGAGGCGAATCGATGCTCATATCCTGGACGAGGACTCCGGTCAAAGTTTTCGGTGGAGCAATTGTCAAAAACGCGAAAAGCGCTTGCGGAAATTTTGGATGAAATTTATTCAAAATTTAAATATAAGAAATGAATAATGTAAAAAAATGGTGTTTGGTCGGTAAAGAACGAAGTTTGACAAAATTTTGTTTATAAGTTTTTTTAGGAATTTTTATATTTCGGATCAAACATTTTTTTAAATTTATTTTGAATTTTGTTGGAGATTGATGATTCAATCATTTTTTTTCAGTGATGGAAAAATCGGATGAGACCATTTTTTGTTGAATTTGAATGTTGCAAACTTCAACGATTTTACCTCATTATTTAATTAATTAATTAAATCAAATGACAGTTTGTAAATTTATGTTTTTTATTTTTGTTTTTCGTTGCGAGAGGGAAGTTCTCGTTATTTTTTGCCATTCCTCCGAGAAATAGATGAATTTTTTTGTTTCGTTAATTTCTGCACGAGAAATGTCAAATTGTTGCCATGGACGTTTAGAAAGCTCAAATTCTTCTAAAATTCTCACATTTCAAAAAATATAAGTTATAAAAAAACGTTTATAATAGAAGGAATTCAACGCGTGATTTTTTATCCAGCTCGTTTGTAGCCATATTTATTACAATTCGATAAGACGTGAGATTTTATTAATTTAGCAATTATGACGAATTTTCTGGCAGCCCAGGAAAAAAATTTTATTAAGAAAATTGCAGCTTTGCATTATTTTATCTTGTACATTATTTTATTTTGTATGCAAACTTGTAAATTGTCAATTTCATGTTAAAAGTAATCAATAAAAATTGAAATACAATAATGTCCTTTTAATTTTATTTCAATAAAATTTAATATTTCTCATATTTTTTATAGTTACATTTTTTTCAATAAAGAGCATTAAAAATTGTCCTTACCATGACACGAAATTGAATAGAAACTGTAACAAGCTGAGAGCCATTAACGAAAAACAATTTTCATGTATCAAACATTGTTGACTTTCGATGACCATTGACAGCTGTTAAATTGATACCAGCACCAATGTGTAATTTGCTTACGTGGAATTTCGAGTTGAGTAAATTTACAAGTGGAAAAGTTTCATCAATTTTATTCTCGAGCTTCCCATCCATTTTTTCCATTTCCATCGATGGTAAATTTCGCGACTTTCAATGACCAATAAAGCCAGCAATTACGCACATTACGCCAAAATAATAATAATATTAAAAAATGGATTTAATTGGCTCTTTGTTTTTTGCTTTGTTTTCCTGCACAGAAATAATTTTTTAACATAATTTGCAGTATGTATTTTTTTCAATTTTTATTTCGATGAATAAAAATGTATAAAATACGAAAATTGCAAATTGTACATATGCTGTGGACTTTCTCCCGTCAGAAACCTCCAAAGTAAATTATTTGACACCACGCGGGATTCTGATATCTTTACTTGCAGTACGTAAATCAGTTTCTGGCACAACGAACATTTTTGCATGTTGCGGATGTCTTTTATCTCGAAGATGTATTTACCGTCCCGCACATTATCTCCCTGTCCTATAATGAAAGAGTCATAAATCATAAATCATTCTTTAAAAAAAAATTGCAACTCTCCGTAACTCTCGGGACTTTTTATTATTTGCTCAGATTTTTTACAACCCGGTTTACTGTCTCGTGAATTTTCCGAATCCTCTTCAAATGGAAGTTGGAAAAATTGATGCTGAGACATCAGAAGAGTTTTCACTGCTTTCTCATCGCTTTCGAAACTTTTTTCTCGGATCAAAAGTCAACTTCAAAATAATTTTTTTATGCTTCGTTCAATTTGTTAAAAAAATATTTTCTGTCGTTTTTTTTTAAATATAAGATAAATAATCAATAAAGAATGAATTAACTAATACCTAAAATATAAATTCAATATTATTAAAATAATAATAAAAATATGACTGCTGGAAGTGAGAGAGTGAAAAAAATTCTCGGCGACGATTCGAGAGCCAAAATAATTCTTGACGACCTCACAAAGAATACTTTTACTGCGAAAATCTCCGTATTACGTATGAAATCTGTATTCTCAGTATAATAAAAAAGTGTCGGGAGAGTGCCAAAAAGAGATTTCATGCTAAATATTTACCGGAAAATAAAAAGTTCGGGATCGTAGGCGTGGATAGTAATTTGGCCTTTTACGTGCACATTATCTATACACACGAAGCGTGTGCTCTGCTTCCTCCGATCTCTTATTTCCCTTCAACATGCATGTAGATATATTTCACGGCACTGTTCGTGCTGAAGCGATTTTTGGTGAAAGTAGATACCGGGAGAATTCTCGTGAGATCGAGCGACCGTATTCCGTTTTTTTCTTTCTTTCTCTCTCTCTCTCTCTCTTTATTCGCTCTCTCGGCACACAAATTCAATCTGTGCCGGTGAAAAGTTGAGAACGTATGCACGTATCTGGCCCGACGTTCCATTACGAAATAATGTAATCCGGAGATCACGGTTGCGTATTTTTATTGCACGAAATCTGGCCGCGTCACCTGTTTTAGACACGACGCTGGATTTGTGGACTCGTCTCCTTAAATACGCCTTTTTTGTTAAATTAAACGAGTCTGACTGTCGATGAATGTACTGATAAACAAATCTTATGGATGAATAAGTCATTTAAAAACGCATCGAGAGATTTGCTTGAATAAAGATTATTTTTAATTTCTGGTTTTGTGTCCTCAAAATTCGTTTTTTTTTTCATTAAATTAACCAAAACTGGATTGGAAGGACTTATAGGTGGGCTGAAGGATTTAGGCCGATAGCCCACACGTAAAATGCACAAATATATAAATAATTTATAATGATTAATCGTATTACTGAATGAACTATTAAAAATGTAATAAAAGTTATAAATAATAAAAAATTGTTCATTTCATTGTAATTTAATTCAATAATAAAATGGACGTAATTGAAAATAATTTTTGAAGTATATTCAACGAGAAAATGAAATGCCTACTCCGCACTGATATTTGTAATTTTCTTCAGAGTACAAAATGAACGGTTAAATGAAATTTCGTGTTATAAGCGGTACCGGGAATAAGTTTCGAAATAATGCGAATTTATTCACCGAAGGGATCCGCACGAGCTCAAATTTCGAGCTGATTAATACCATCAGCGAGTTGCAGACTCGCCGCTGTGGGAAATGAATAATCGTTCTGATGGACGTGAATCTCTCGTGACGTGTATTTATAACGTCAATAGCCGTAATTTGCCAATCGCCCTCGCGTTTCGTGCGCGCTCGATCTAAGGGATTCGTTTCAAGGCTCGTGTCTTGTCAATCAAAATATTGCACAAATTGATAAAGAAATTGATACGCGGGCGGAACAAATAGCTTTATCGTCGACAGCCTGCGATTACGCGTCGAAAAATCGCTCGCGAATTATTCAATGACGAAATTTAATCGGATTAAATTTTCACTGACGTATGAGAATTATTGAAAAAAAATTTATTCTGCGTGTCACGGTGAGTGACGTAATTTTATAAATTTAACTCGCCAACTTTGTACATTAAAAAATTCAAATTTAATGAATAAAAGAAAATTTTTTCTATTGTTTAAATATTTATATAAAAGTAAAAAATGATCGATTTCGTGGCAGACGAAATTCTATTATAAAAATAAGAATAAATATCGAAATATTGGGAATTTTTGTATTTCTTATTTCAATAAATACATATCGTGTCAACAGATGAATTATTTATGGCGATTTTTATGCGAAAAAATTGGGATAGAAAGATTGACATTTAAAATGTGGGTGAGACAGAATGGTGGAGAGGTAAGCACCATTAGCAAAACTGGGTTAAAAATGAGTGGCGATTTATCCTCCGTCACGTCTCTTAAATTTTTTACCATAAACGAAAGAGTCGCTTTACGAGTCCGAGCCACTTACCAACAATTATGGTGCTTACATCGATCTATACCTATTCGCTTGAAGGGATTTGACATTTTTTTCCCTTGTCACATGATACACGTTGCTTTTAAAGTTTTGTCATTTTTGCACCATTGTTTACAGTTTTTGGACTTCTAAAAAGAATTTCAGAAAATCTTGTTCAAAGTCCTGCTCATTCAGTTGTTAATTTCATTCTTTAGCACATTTATCAGCCAGAATAATTTTACTTATAATTTGGTATTGGATATCACAAAATTGATTGAATCGTTAAAACGTAACAATAATGAAACAAAAAAGCATAAAATCGCATAAAAATGCAATATTTAAAAATTTTTTTCATTTTTCAATTATGTCATCTCATTAAATTTTAAATCAAGTTAATAGTCACCACATTACGATTACGTTAAATTCAAGGTGTCCCCAAAAATGACTCTAAAATAATGTTTTTTTTATATAAAAAGATAGAATCTCAATTCTGCTCTGATTTAATTTTTTTTCTGAGCTCGCAGTTACCAAAGAATGAGATGTATTTACGGATATTCGTAGCTGAAACTGGAATTGCCTTAAGACGAGAGCGGATGAGAAATTCTGGTGCTTTCTTCGATAAATTTTCTCATGTGGAGGAGAAAAAAGAAATGATGCAACGAATGATACGGAGCTGCAAAACGAGTTTCTGGCTGTACGTTATTTCGCGTTGTTACGGAAACTTGAGGGTTGAGCAATCGATTATGCGAGAGGAGAGTCCCAGATCGGGATAGCTCGATCACATAATGGAACGCGACAGTACTGAAACCTAATACTCGATCGCTTGATCCATAAAACGAGTCAATGCTCAGGAGAGACATTTCCCGATCGGCGCCGCACATATTCCGGAAATTGTCTCGAATAATCAGTTAAACGCGAATAATCATTGCAAATCTTTTTATGCCACATTTTTTCTATAAATTTAATTTGAATTTTATATAATTCGGAAAAAATTAATTTTTTAATTAATTTTTTTTGTAGTTTTAAAATTTTAATTTATAAGAACTTATGAAAGATATTATTCTTATTTAGATGAATTAAATTTTCAATAAATTTTATTCTGATGTTGGTTAAAAAATTTAATTTGTGTTTACAAAATTATGATAAATTTTTTATTTCAATGTTATTCCAGGTTTCAACAATTTTTTAAAGAAAATATTAATTCAATTCAATATATTTTTCTTTTTTTTATTCCTGCTTCAACTTTGGAATAAAAACTTTCATTTTCCTATCATTAATCGTTCATTGACTGTGAATGCGAACGAGTTTGCATATTCATCGTTGCGATTCGCGTAAGTCGATTGCCCGTTTCTCGTTCGCCTAACATATTTTATTAAAACGATTCGGGGTCACGTGACGCAAAATAATGAGAAAAGAACGAGATCGCGAGTCGTGATTCTGTTCCCCCTTGTGCGATCCTCTGCCAATTCTTCTTACGGCGCGAATCGTTTAATCGCGATTGCGTGATCGCGAGCGCATTTTCCTCCTCTTACGTTCTCTCGACCTCGCGAGAATACAAAGCGCGACAACAATGGGCCACTTCCGTGAAATTGCACAGGTGTCCGGCGCTTTTTACTCACTTTTTTTCCTTTCCTTTTTTCATTCATTGGCTCTCTGCCCGAAAACTCTCGAGACACGTTTCCATTTCCTGTCAAGTTCCCAGAAAATTGAATTCCTTTTATTTCGAATAAAACTGATTTTTTCGTTGCGAATTTTATAAACGATTTATCGAAGTATTATATAATTCTGATACGTATTGAAAAAAAAGACAAAATTCGATTCATCAATAAATTTGTAATATAATAAAAAATGTCAGAAAATTCTAACAGCGATACTGTCTACATAAATCTTTTGAAATTTATTACATTGCCGCGTAAATCATGAGCAAATAATGACACCGATAAATTAGTACAGAAAAAAATTCTGTCAATAAAATTAAAAAATATTTTTAAAATGTTAAATTAAAAAAAAGTTTACGGTACATTTCACGTATTCGGATGTCAGAAAATCGTAACCAGTTCATTTCGAAAAAATTCTAAGTGAACGTCAATGTATTAAATATTCTAACGATTTATTGATCGAAAAAACTACAAAATTCGATTGATCAATAAATTCGTAACCTAATGAAAGATTGTCAAAAAAAATCTAGAGTACTATCTACATAAATTTAATCCTTTCAAAATTGCGATTTATAACATTATCGAGTGAATCACGAGCGAATAACAGTCGATAAATTATTTTAAAAAAAAACTTGATAATGAAACGAAAAAAATATTTCATCGAAAGTGTGATTTTTTACGTTGTTTTTCACGGTCTCGAATGTCAGAAGGTTGTAACAGGTTCATTTCGAAGAAATCGTAAGTGAACGTCGGCGGTTTTTGCTCGAGTGTGAGGTACGGTTGAAAAATGAAGAAGAAAGAAGGTAAAAAGAGGCGAGCTTCGCGGCGGTAAAAGTGAAGGTACCGGACTCGAGCGTACTTAGTATGGATCGAAATGCATCAAAGCGATCGAGGAAACTCTTGGGGCGATATCAATTAGCGGCACCATCCATAAATATACTTTACCGCGTAATTAAAGACGCGTTCGAAAATGTGCAAGCCGATCGATTAATAAACCCGGCGCGTATCGAGAAATTCTGTTTATCGATCTGTCACAACGTTTGACATTCGATGAAAAAAATGGAATGGAACGAGAGAAAAAAATGAAATAAAGAGAGAGAGAAAAAATGAAACAAGAATCGGAGAAATCATTATTTATCTTTATGGACCGAAAAAGAGAATTGCGTTTGAGTTATGAGCGAAAGTATCCGATACTTTCTTTAATTTTTGTCCCGATAAGAATTAATGAAAAAAGCTTGTATAATTTATGGAGTAAATCTGAACCGTTGTCAAAGTTACGAATTACGAAGTGGATTTTCCACAAAAGCGTTTAGTTTTCCCTTTGTAGCTGAAGAACAATTAGAATCCTGAACGATTTTGCTTCCGCAGGTAGAAACAATACAATGAATCCTTTTTGAACGAGGAGGGACGGTAAATAATCGCTTGGATAAAAAGTTTTGCAAGAGGGATCAATAAATTAAACTCTCAGCGCTGGGAATATGAAATAAACGTTGGGAAACGAAGCGGCGTTCCATATTTCGCGTTAGACACAAATATAAACGCATATTCCGTGTTCGAGATGAAAGTTTCGTTGTGGAAAAATGTGTATACGGTTGTGTACAGCCACAGAGAAGTGCGTTGTTGCATTTGCTCCAAGGTTTATTGGTGCATCTAGTATTCCGAGCTCGTTATAAACGAGACCGAACGACGATCCGGGTCTCGTCTTACTCTCGACGCGGAACACACCTCCATGGCAAAAAGTTTTCAGCTATTATACATGTTATTACGATTTTCGTATACACAGTGCTTCAGAAGTTGTGGTTGGAATTGAGAAAATTAGATACTATGGTGTCCACTTGGTGGGCAAATTGAAGGCAATCCTTGTAATGAAATGTTGAGAATTCATTCATACAAGTTGGTACAACAAAAACCAACTTCTGAGTTCCTATGACCCCAGTCAAAACGATGTGCATGCGGGCCAATCAAAGATTATGACTGGAGTGAATTGGCTAGTTTGTGACGTCTAAACATGTTGGTCGAATTGGAATCAACTGGTGATGAAACGCAATAAGTGCCAATTCGTCAGCAAACCTACCGATGATAAAAAAATAGCTATCCACATAGTGAGTTAAAAGACCAATGGCCATTTCCGTCTACATTGTTCATTTCATTTGTATATGTTGGTCCAATTAAAAGCAACTTTGAATGGAAGTTAATAAGTGCTCATAAGTACAACAATGACTAACTTTAGAGTTCCTATGATCCCAGTCAAAACGTTGTTGTGTATGTAGAGCTAACCAAAGCCAATGATTGGAGTGAATTGGCTGTTTTGTGACGTTTAAACATGTTGGTCTAATTTAAATCAACTGGTGATGAAACGCAATATGTGCGAATTCGTCAGCAAACAACTTCGTGATCAAACAATAAACTGTCCACATAGTGAGTTAAAGGTCAATGACCATTTCCGTCTATATTGTTCATTTCGTCTGTATATGTTGGTTCAATCAAAAGCAACATTGAATGGAAGTCCATAAGTACTAATAAGTACAACAAAAACCAACTTCTGAGTTACTATGGCACCAGTTAAAACGTTGTTGTGCATGCGGAGCCAATCAAAGCCAATGACAGGAGTGAATTGGCTCGTTTGTCATGTCTTAACATGTTCGTTTCATTAAGATCAACTGGTGATGAAACGCAATATGTGCCAATTCGTCAGCAAACAACTCTGTGATAAAAAAATAGCTGTCCTCATAGTGAGTTAAAAGGCCAATGACCATTTCCGTCTACATTGTCCATTTCATTTGGTATATGTTGGTCCAATTAAAAGCAACTTTGAATGGAAGTTAATAAGTGCTCATAAGTACAACAATGACCAACTTTTGAGTTTCTATGATCCCAGTCAAAACGTTGTTGTGCATATAGAGCTAACCAAAGCCAATGACTGGAGTGAATTGGCTCGTTTGTGACGTCTAAACATGTTGGTCTAATCAGATGAACTGGTGATGAAACGCAATATATTCGTCAGCAAACAACTCGATGATCAAAATATAATAACTATCCACATAGTGGGTTAAATGGCTAAAGACCATTTTCGTTTACATTGTTCATTGGATCAGTATACGTTACATCAATTGAAAGCAATTTTTAATGGAAGTCAATAAGTACTAATACACCTGCTGATCTAGTTAAACTATTGATGATGAGCCAACTAAGGTCATTGACCATTGTTGACTGCCTCTTGAATTAGACCTACGCATTAATATATTATCCAACTGAGTTACTGCACGTTTATTTCGAACGTATTGATGTTACTTTCTGAGACACCCGTTGCAATAATTCTAAAGCTCCCGCGAAAGTGCGTTAAATGTGAAACTTTGCTTTCTGCATCATTTTTAGACGGGCAATCGCGTTTTTTGTGAACCGAGCCTCGGGCGAATCCTCGATTTACTTAATTAAACTCGAAATACCGAGTCTTGTTTCGTAGATCGGGAAGCATTCTTTTGTAAAAAAGAATGATCAGAGTCTGTAGTAGACATTTCGATTCTTCCTGTTCCTAACGATATAAATAAGTTGCAGCTATTTTTTTCTTACCAAGTGGCGACAGAACTCGTAAGGACTTTGAAAATTTCTCACCTGAAACAAATAAATAAAATTCTGTTTAATAAAGATATTATTATTGCTTTTCATTTGTTTTTACATGAATAATTCTCGTTATTCCTTAATAATCGCATTTAATTGTTTTATGGGAATTCCATTTTATCTAAAACTCTTCCGGAGAAAATATCCGTTTAGATTGAGATAATTCTTCGAGCAAAATCTTTGTCCACGATGATAACTGTCTCGTCAAGTGGGTAAGAAATTTTTATGACGAATTAAATAGAACCTTCCGAAGCTTTGACGCTCAAGGACTCCGTGGAATACATCTTTCAACACACGTTCATAACTTAATTATATTTTGTTGACTGTTTTTAAAAAAATTCTAACAGAATGCATTTTCCATCCAGGGAAAAAGTTGCCTGGAAAAAAGAATCAAGTATACGAGCTAAGAATTAACTGACTCAAGAAATATTCATTGGTAAATTATTTTTGCAGATCGTTAAAAAATAATGGCCGGTCTGATCACTTTGAGAAGTTCGAAGTCTTGAAAAATAAGAGGAATGCCGGAGAAAACGTCTTTCCATTTTTACGTCTTTCTCCTCCACATTGCTGATTATTTTTTCAATTTTTTGCCTCGAATCTTTTGTTAGAAATTGTTCTCCGATCATTCGAGGCAAACTTTGTACGCCGTGGAAAGTTGGTTAAGGATTCGACAAAGCTAGAGCTCTGATTCTGACAGATCTTACCTTCAGCCCACGTTTCGTCGAGTACGCAATTTAATGGATTTCGAACTCTCCCGAGAGCACTCTGGACCCAAAGACACGATTCAATTGTGAAAATGGACATTTTTTAAAACTACATTTTCACAATAAAATAAAATCGATTGCGTTCTCGTTTGATACATATTCTTCAAGATATTTCACTTTTACCTTGTTCCATATCGACTGTCAAATTTACCGAGGGCGTATAGAACTTTTTCGAGACTACCTCGAAGGCACCACGCCCAATTATCAATCAAAATGAAAAAAAAAAAAATTGAGAAAAATAAGTCAAATTAACTTTATTGAAATTAAAACATTCCTACAGGCAAAAATAGAATGACAAACGAAAAACATTTCACTTTTTTTATCTGCTTTGCTGATCGCCGTTTTTTGTATTATGTAACTTATTTTTTTTAACGTGGCTTAATTTTACATATTAGAAAAATAATATTTCATTTGATTACTCGTAACGGAAAAAATAATGAACAAACATTTTTGTTTGTCTTTTTATTCTTCATCTCGTTCTCGCTCTATTTTTTTTCTCAAAATAGGTGAATCCTAACGCACTTGATAAATCCGAGAGACCATTGGTTGAGCAGGAGCGATTCATTTACGCTAACGAGAGTTCATCACGCTTCGAGTAACCTCGCCCGGACGGTGAGACTTTTTTCTCGTTCCTGCTCCGGTTTGTTAGAGAATCGTCCGTTTTTCTTCAAGTCTGATAAGTTTCGAGCGAAAAATAAAAACGAGAAGAAAAAAGAAAAAGGATCAACGATAATTCCACTCGGAACGAAATTTCTGATGAAATTATCTGGGAAAACATTTCCCTCTGGAAAATCGAGTTAAAATATCCGGATGCGGCGGAGCGACGAAAAATAAACGACACTTGAGCAAAACTCTCGTTTACGTGCGAACGCTCATGAATTCGTGAGAAATTGCCAGCTAATTTTGAAATATTTTTTCCTGCTCGAAGACAAAAAAAATCCTTGATCGATATCCGATGCAATTAATTTGGAATTATTTTTTTCAAGGTATCGGTGACGTCACGTGATATCAAAACGACCCTCAGAGGCTCGATCTTGATCCCATCTCGCCAAATGATTTCGTTTTCATACTGCTCACGGTACTTTGATCTGTCCATGAATCAATCGATCAATTTGTAGGTATCAATTTTTTTTATTTTTTTTCTCCGCATTAGGTGTGTCTTTGAGTCGAATATTTATTTTCGATCGGCGATGAAAGTACAAATCGATCATTCTTCTCTCTCTCTACGTGTGGAATGCAATTTACAGTCTCCTGCACTCTTGAATAACACCAGACGAAAACGAAATGTCCGCTGTCACAGATTTCGAAAAAAAAAATCCCGGTAATTAAACGGATTTTTCTGTACACGGATTTTTTCGATTGCATAAATGTGATTTATTCTTCATAAAAAAGAAAAAGTTTCAATCTCGGACATGGAGTCAACATCTGTGCAATTTGTTATTTCAGTTAAGAAATTGAGAAAAAATTGAAATCTTACGAATTCCTTATAGATTTTAATGAACGATTTAATAAATTATATTTATTTTATTTATATTTATTTAATTATTTTATATTTGTTTTATAGATTTTTTTTTAAATTTGCGAATAAGTTTTTACTATTTTTCACCCTAATTAAATACCCGCAAAGTCAATTGCACAACATCGTCGACAATGACACTCGATTTTTTTCAATGTCAGCGCAACGAAACAGATACGAAAACTTTCTTCGTAATAGTCTTTTGTGGCGATCGTAACCAATGAACCATGATTAATTGACTCGAATCACGCATCCACGAAGGACGAGAGGTTCGTAACCAGCATTTTATTGTTCCGACGTTTTATAAAGAAAAAATCAAAATGATATGGAATATTCTCCTCTCTCGAGAGAAGGCCTAATAAAATATCTTTTAGAGCAACAAAAACGATGAATAATAAATAATTTAATTATTTCAAATTATCATCATTCAGAATTTTTTTTTTCGGAATCAAAAACCAATTCGACCGGATGACTCGGGAAGTTTTTTGAAGTCGCGTTTCCCCTCATTGAGAAATTGAGCCGAGACTTTTAGAGGCCACGAAAGAATTCTATGTCTTACTCCGGTAAATTATTTTACCTTGAACTTGTCATTTTCGTTACTCCTTCACAGATACAACCGATATTTTTTATTACGGATATTTAAAAATAATTTTCATACGATGAAAAAAATTGAACAATGTGAATTTTTTTTCATTAACTTATGAATCGAGCAGTAAAATAATTTTTGAATAAAAGAGTAATTATGGTTTTGATTAAGAGATGGAATTTATTTAATTTAAATTGAGCAATAAAAAAAAGTTGGAGGTGGATCCATCGTAATTTTTTGTACGACGTTCCGTTGATGGATTATATTTCATGTCCATGCCAAACTTAGGATGAAATTGAACATCCGGATACATAAACCCACATTTGGCGATCCTGCGGTTTTCGAGCCGGAATTTCGAACGGATCGAACAACGGGCTTTGCGGAGTTTCGAGTGAAAGTTTCGAACGTCGGTCCACATGTTTTGCGAGGGTAAAAAAAACGAATGATCAAGCGTCCGCGGTGGATATTTCGCAGTTTCGATCGAGGCAAAATCCACAAGGAACACGATCTTTCTAGAGAGAGAAGAAAAAAAAGTTCTTTCCTGCCTCTTATGTCATGAGGAAACAAAAAAAATGTCTGCAATCGGTTGAACTACGACTCGGGATTACTTATTAATTAGCTAAATTTATTTTACGATAAAATCGCACAAATTGAACGATCATTCGTTTTATAATAACGAAAATCATTTATAATGAACTTTTAATGACTTTCAGTAACTTGAGATTTTGTAAAATAATCGCTCTTCTTGCAACTCTGCCGTTTATTAGGATTTTACAGCGAGCCAAAAAAAGACAATTATTAATTAAAAAAATTCTCGATTTTTGGAATAAAATGGGAATCACCGGATTATTTAATATGGTGTAAGAAAAATTCATTTTTAACGAACTTTTAACGACTGTATAAAAATTCTGAAATTACTATAATTTGTGGTTATCTTTGCATTAACCGTAATTTGACCGAATTTTATTACAAAAATGGGAGATTTTTGAAAAACATATAATGCATGATTCTTTTACATTGTAATAACTATAATTTGTCTAGTTTTTATTACGAATAAATACGCCAACTCAGAATGAGAATAAACCTGGTTTCTTTTTTTTCATCATTTCATCATCCGAGGTTTGGAATGCATTCGTATTAACGTGGATAAATTAATGAAAAAAAAAATTCCTTAGGAATGCATAAAAAAATATAGTGAAAACTGTTGGTATTGACACCCAAGATGCGTTTCGAATGCTTTTTAGTACATGTATCAATAAAATCAATCAAATAATTTGTTTTCCAGACATTCGGATTTATGCAATACAATATTGCACTGTCCAACTTCTAATCATCAATTCCAATGTAACCGGATATGCCATTGTCATTGTGTGGATCATTACGACCCTTTGTAATATCATTCCATAAACCAGCAATTCGAAGTTCTTAGTCACCAGTGCATCAGTGACGATGATCACAGAGCTAGGTATTGAATTTCTAGATCAAGTTATAGAAAATTTCGACTAGATGAACCCTTTTATTGAAATTTAAATTCGCTTTGCATACCTCAGGCTAGATACAATACATAATATTCAATTTGTAGACATTAATTCCGATTCAACTGTTTCATTGGAACACCCTTAATAATGATGTGCCATTATGGCTCATCTTAATATCATTCAATAGATTAGCAATAAGAAGTTCTTAGCAACTAGTCCACCAACAATGATCATAAAAAAACTAGATACTGACTTCCTAGATCTAGTTCTAAAAGCATTTGAGTAGACCCTTTCAATGAAATTTAAATTCCCTTTGCATACCTCAAGCTAGATACAATACATGATATTCAATTTGTAGACATTAATTCCGATCCAACTGTTTCATTTACTCATTTGATAGCCATCGTCATCATTAGTATCATCGTCATGTGTTTCATCGAAGCACACTACGTTATTATGGGTGTATACATGAACCAAAAGTGATTATGGCTTTGATAAATATTACCACATGAATACGTTTTTTGATGTCTGCAACATTTTGAGATATTACGTTAGGAACGTGGGCCATTTTAATTGCACCATGCAAAACAATTTACTCGAATCTAATGGAAAAGCACTACGTGCTCGCTTTGCTCCCGGTATTAGAGAGAACAATACGAATTTTTGTTTCCTGGATATTTGTCAACGTTTCGTTGTTACAAAATTGATGCTGACCTCGTTTCGTGATACATATATTGTCATTATCGCATTATTACCGTGCACAAGAAATTACGCGAACTCTACAGACTTTAATACAGTTTACGTATGTGTATGAGTTTGCATGTGGAGGTTTAATGTCACTATCCAAGGAAGTATTTGCGTAGGCCGGTCGACTAGTGTTACAGGTATAAGTTTGTCGACCCGACGCTCCACAAATGCAACGTCCTATCGTGCATAACTCTCCACGCTATTTTATTAGTTACGAGTCAATCTTCTCTCTCTTTCTCGCACATTTTCTTCATTCCTGCATATTGTCAGCTGAATCAAAAAATTTTATTACTAAAAATGTTTTACGAGCTATAAAATTTAAGTCTGTATATTTTTTGCTCGGAGTATTGACTAAATTCTAAATTGGTTCTATCTTGAGTTGGTCCAAATTTTGAATCTTTTATTTTTAATTTTCATTAGGAAAATATTATTTTTTTAAATTATGATCGAAATTCGAAATCTTCAAATTTAATGGATCATAAATAAATAATCTCAAATTGGAAATAAAAGTTTATTTATCCTTGTGCTATCTGAATATTGTTGGTTATATTGCAGTTGTCGATTCTTCAATTTTATAAAATCCTGAACGATATAATTTTATTTCCTGGTTGATTTTTGAAAATATTTACCCAGTTCTGAAACCAAATCTAACGATTCAACTTTGACGATATTTTTCTTATAATTACTCAGTCGGAACTAAATAAACAAAAAACTGCAAGCCAAGAAAAAAATGCTTGAATAAAACTGGTTTAGAAAAGGGTCAATTTTGCGATTTATAAAAATTAATTGTGCCGATCGACCGGTAAGCCGCGTTCTGAGTACGAGCCCCCAGAGTTCTTGTCAGTGATTTTATGACACTCTGAAATCGCTCCAATCAAAAGTTTCTCGTAACTGGTCGGTCTACCGGTTACAAATGCACATTTACCTTCGTTGTGCAATAATGACCATAGACACCAGACGACTTTTTTTTCAAGAATAAAAAAAAATATATCGAATATTTTCATTTTCGATAATACTACATTTGTTGAATTAAATTTGTACCACATTCGTCTTTCTTGTTATCCTCGATCGTTGCTAAAAAAAATACAAGCAGTACGAACTGCAATTAAACTCGAGCGAACCTAACGAAAATTATATACAACGCGAATTAATGGCGGATGTCAAAGTTTATGGTAAAATATGCTTTTGTCTTGAAGTTTTCAAGGATCATGAGTTCCGAGACGTCGTGTAGAGCGAAAATTATCAGAAACATTTAATTGTTAATGCAGCTAGGGAATTTGAGAATTTTGTGAAAGTCAAATAAGGATTTTTCGTATCAGATTTCATATGTAAATTATTAATAAATGTTAAAGCTGTTAGTTCTACATTCGACAGTAAAAACAAAATGAAAATTTTTATAAATTTTGTATGAACAAAATTTAAAAAATTTAATATAAATTTCGGCAAGTCAGACTCTTTAAATTTTTCGTTTTTTTGTTATAAGGCTTTCATCTTTAAGAAAATTGATAAGAAAATTTCACTCTGTGGATCTTCATTGAATTTTTTTTCTTATTTTGTTGAATGAGAATCTGTCGTTTTATCTCCAGTAATGGCCAATCGGTGTAATGTATTTCTTAAAAAGTGACAGTGAAAGAATATAATCTCGGTGACGGAACGAGCGAGGAAGGTAGAAGGCGAGGGTTCTCTCACCGCGGTAAACGGGTAGGAGAGATTTGTCTTCCTTCTCGTGTATTTACCTGGGAGCTTACGAGGTATAGCGGCGAGTATCGCGAACGAACAGTTACCTTTCTGTTTCGAGACCGTGAGGATCAAACTGACGCTCGAAGTGAGCTCAGACGAAAAAAGAATTTTTAAGTTTCGGATTTTCTCGTTACCGGTGAGTCGAATGGAGTTTCTCATTTTAAAAAGTGTCTTCAAAATTCCTTCTCGAAAAAAGGATGATTCAGAAAATATTAGTGATTGCAAATAAAAATATGGAACAACAAAAAATATCTATGAAAAATTAATTTAAAATTGACGTGTTAATTTTTAGAAAATTTTGTTCATTGCACAAATTTTTATTTTGAATGTTTGGATGAATTTTTTTGTATTGTGAAAGTCGAAATTTGAAAGTCAGAGACTGAATTCACCTGAAATGTATTTTTTAATCATCGACGAAAGTGAAATATGTTGAAAATTTTTCGACCGAATGATTTTGGGTTAAAATTTAAAAATAGCGCGATCCCGGAATAATCATCCCGTGCGACGGTTTTTACGTAATTGTCAATCTCTTTCTTGCGCGATCCTCGGAGCAGGCGCGAGCGTCCTTTTGAGTCTCAAAGTTTCGGCTCGGGCGTGTTGATGAATCAAACTCAAACGTCGAGCTCTCGACTTTGCGCTTTGACGTCCGTCGTCCTCCTCTCTATGGATCCTTTGATAACGCCTCTCAAATATAGTTCCGATCTTGAATACAAGAAGACTTTGAGGAGACCGTCAGGAGCCTCGGAGGAAACATCGAGCTGTCTTTTTAAGCCCGGGGGGGAAAATGAAACGACTCTGACAAACTTGAGCAATTTCGTCCCCAAAGAAAACGATCCGACGAAACTTCCTTTAAGTAAAGACGACGCTCTTTTTACATTGAAATGCACATAATTTGTACCTTTTTTGTGCATCTCTTAATGAAAGAAAATATACGGAGTAAATATTAAGATAAAAAATCGTTCGTGCGAGAAATATGTAAATTCATACTCGTTAATTTTACATAAAAATGCAGATAATTAGTACTATTGTACTATTATTATGTTCATTGAAAATAAATGTAGCAAACATTAAAAAAAAATTCTGATATTAAAATAATACAAGAAACTTTCAGATTTTTTTTGTGGATTATTTTTGTGAATTATTTTTTATTCGAGTTTTTTTGTGATTAACATTTGACACGTGGCAGTGACAGACACGTGGTATCCTTGAAAGTTCGGCGTGATCTACATTCCGATTTTTATTGCCATATTTCGAGTACTGCCGGGTGAACGTCGAGTCCAATTTGTCGATTACGTTCTTGAGCGAATACTTAAAAGGGAAAATTCGTGGTCGCTTTTCATGAACGACCTTCGTGGACAGGGTCGATGTGCAGAGTGCTATTTCTCTATTTATTTGCTAAAAGAGTTGGAATAAAAAAAATATAAAATTTGTTCTAAAAATAAATTTTTATCTGTATGCATTCTTGTTATTTCCGCATAATTTTCTTGATAAATAGCTCGGCATTCTGATTTTTACACTTTTGAAGAAATCCCAGCGAAAGGCAAATCAATCTTCGTCGATAAAATTGATCGGACTCCCGTAGAAAGTCCCGATAAAAAATAAGAGAGTCAGGAATAGAAGAAAAGGGATAAGAAGTTAATTGAATTGTCGACGTCGAAGTGCATTCGCGAATTCAACTTTCCAAGCTCAGATAGTGGTGTTGGTACAGTCAAGTTCAAAGATTTAATTCATCACACCGAGTCTCAAATAATTGACGTCAATTCAAAGAACGGATGGAACATCACGCCCAGCTAATTTTCTTTTTAAAATGAAATCTCACTTTACGTTCAAATTCATTTCTACTTTTTTACAATTAATTTAATATTTAATTAAAATAATGAATGAAAATTATTTATAAATTATTTGGCTTATCATCGTGCTATGAAAAAATTCTATCTGCCCTGATTTTTTCAAGAATTCAATTTTTAGTGTTTTTTCCTAAATTGACTAATTTTTATTTATTTATTTTTTGATGACACGAATTATTTCCTGTTGATAAAAAGTGTATATAATATGAATAATGTTTTCATTTATCAATATTTTAAATTTTGAATGACAAATACTTGTAAAATTACGCCAGGACCTCGAAATTAATATTCCAAATCCGTACGAACGTTTTCATGTAATTTTATAGCACGACCTTCATAATAATCATGTTCGAAATAATTACTATCACTTTGATGCCACATTAAATTACCACGTGCTATCACACCGACTCTTGATTCCTTATCGTCTCTGGTTTTGCACTCTCACTTTCCTAATCCAAAGCAAAAATACCAGCGAGACTTCTGTCAGACTTAATGTATGTTTGTTGAAACGTATGTGCAAAAATCTGAAGAGGAGCGAGAAAAGCTGGAGGAACGAGATTCAATCCGGTTTTATGCTCTGATTACGCGCCTCTCGCTTCGTATACGTTCGAATGTACGCGTTAAACTATTCACTTCCACGGGAATAGATAAAAGCTCGCGTGAAATACGAAGCCGCTGCCAACTTTGCGTCATTCTCGAAAGTTTCATAAAACTAAAAATATCGCCTCCTTTCCAATTTTCATTTAATCACGTTTTTTGGAAACCAGGAGAAATTTAAACGTCGTCGAGACTTTGATTTTTCGTGTCTTTATTTTCCTCTGGGAGGGAAAAACAATCTTGTTTTGTTCCTTGGAGAAATTTCGCGAGCTGAGCTGAAATTCTCGATGATATTCGTTAGCACAATGAAAATAATAAAATAACAAAAGAAAATTGTTCAATTGGTACGAGACGCGCCTCTCGTATGGACTCGAGATTCGATAAAACTGCAATTGCATTATTCTCGGAGTCGTTACACGCTCCGTTTACTTTCGATTAATACAAGTCGTTATCAGATAATGGTAAAGAAAAGTAAATAATCTCAGTGCATTCGAGTAAAAGAAAAAAACTTGCAAATTGTTCTAACAAGATCGACATTGTATCAATTTAGAGTGACGATAAATATTTTTATTTCGGTTATCGTAAATTGCACATTATTAAAAATTTTATTACTGTTTTATTTCAATTTTATTGAAATGTTTGATAAAATTCTATTTATCAAGAATTTTATACTTTGGGAATTTTTTATTTTGTTTAAATTTTTATTGAGCAATAAATGTTTTGATTTTCATCTCGCATTGTTTTTTATCACACAGCGCATTTTATTTCAAAGATTAATAATGCTTTTTGATGAAATATTTGTAATTTATTGTGAATTCGACCCTTGAAGAATGATCATAATATTCGATGTGATTATGGAAGACGAGTAACTGTAGCTAAATATATTTTTCATTTAAATTCTTATTTATCTTTGAAGGTCTAGTTCTCTTTGATCTTGAAGATTTATTAAGATTTAACAGAGTATAATTAAATTCTTCACTAATACTGCAATTACTTTAACACACTATTTTTTATTTGGTCTACGATCCTCTCGTTTTCTCCAGCTATCGCAGCTTTCATCGTGCACGGTCTTATTTGCGACGCGACAAAACAGAACCATTGTTCTTGGCATTGTTAGAAAAGCCGGAAGGAGAAAATAATACGTCTTTGATCTATCCGAACTTCACGACTATTCGATGCGGGAAAGAAATTCTATTTCTGTGCCATTGTAATTGTCATTCATTTATGAAGCAATTGAAACGGAAAGTGAATGAAATTTTTCACACTGCTCTCGTTCATTAATACTTGAAATATTTTTATACAGTTTCGTTGATTCTGAGTTTATTAATCAGTCGTTAAATTCTTTCATTTCAATTAATAATTAATGAATTGAACAAAAAGTGAACAATTTTTTACACTTTCGAGTTATTTTTGAAAATATATAAAATTTTTGGTTATTGAAATCAATTGATTTATGAAAAAAAAATGTATTTTTTGAAATAATTGCTGAAGGGAAAGAATTAACAAAATTTTTGTACATTTAATTTGTTAATTAATTTTTAAATATTAGTTCGATATTTCGTAAATATTTGTCGTTTTGTTGACGGAGCCTGTCTTAAAGTCTGACAATTTTGACGTCTGAAATTCTTTTTGTTCATTTTTTTCACGGTGAGTACAAATAAAAGGTCAAGTTCAAATTCACTCTCAAGAACGTAAGAAGCTTCACGAGCCTTTTTCTCGTTGTTACGTAAGGCAGAAAAATTTTATATAAGCATTTCTTAAAACGGTAAAACGATCGAGATGGAATAAAGGCACGGAGGACGAGGCGAATTTCTTGCGGATGAAGAAAGGATGAAGGAGAACGTGAATAACGGGACGATTGAACGGAGGAAGGTCGCCTCGATTGCCTTTCGAAATATCAGGCGTGTGAAATATTTACAGATTAACGAGAGCGAGTACACGCACAATTTTCTAAATTAGATTTTTTAACGACAAAAGAAATTAAATATTTTATTTTTCCAGACTCAAAAATTCTTAAAATTTCCAAAAAATAAAAATACTCCATAATAATAAAGAAAATTATATTTCAGTAATAAAATCGTAATTAAAAATGTTTGAAAAAACAAAATTTAATGTGGAAAATTGGATATACCGTTAGATGAAAAATGCTTTCCAAAACGCTCTAAATAATCTCAAGCTATTAAAAGCGAATTCAAGACCGCGACAAAAGTTTAATGTCAAAAAATATGTAAAATAATCCGGGTCCTAAATTTCACGCTTCGAGTAAATTTCACGTAGTAGATTAAAACACTAAAAAGGTAAAAGTACCAAAAATGTTCATCGAAATAATGAAGAAAAAAAATCAGTAATGACCACTAAAAGAAAATTACACACGCGTTAGAAAATAAATTCTTGACTGCCTTTTATCACGGTTTTTATCTCTCAAATTGAAAGAAGCGAGGTCCATAAATTTTCTGGGACTACCAAATTCGGTGACAAGTATTCCAATGAGTGCGTTAGAGCAACGATGTCGAAATTCGAGCGAAAAAATCGAGCTTATTGGCGGCGAAACGATCTTTTTATTTATTTGATTTTTTCGATTCGAAGACTCGAGTCCAATGTTGAAACGGATCAGCTTTTTCTCGGCGATGTAAATGCAATCACCTAGGCGTTAAGAACGTTGACACAATAAAAGATCTGTGTTTAACCGAGCGCAGTGAACGAGCTCGCAAATTTAGAAATCGATCTCGCACTCCTTTGGCCTTGAGCCATTATTACATTTGCTATAAAATATTCAATACATTGTCGTTATTACGTGCATTTCTAATATATTCCAAGTTTCTATGAAACGATTGCACTCGAGTTGCAATTCTGCTCATTTAAAATTTCAAATCAAATTCATGATCTGTTTATAAAATAAAAATTAAGTACTCAAAATTTTATTATTGGACTCACATTGAAGAAAATTTTTATACACATTCAAATAGTACTAAAATCAATTGCGTAAAATCACAAAATTAAAAAAAAAATTAAAATTTAATTACGATTTTTTTTCACAAAATTTTATCGATAATTTTTATCAATTTATTATAAAATTTTCCAAGTATATTAAAACTGATTTTTATCATTCATTTGCGATTTAATGATATCTCGCAGCGTGACAATTAATAACCAAGCGTTGCGATAATGATTTGCGCAATACAGAAATATAAAATAAAAAAAAACAAACGGAAAGAGAGCAACGAGTAGAAAAATTTGTTGCGCAACGAGGAATCATTATCGTCCATTTATTTTATTACGAGTCAGAGAAAGTTTACGCAAAGAAATCGCAAACAGGAGCTTATCGCTCCTCGACACGTGTATTGTGCGAGAATCATACATCATCAAACGATTATGCTCATCGGGATTAAATTAGTCCTAGCCGGTGGTTGAGAAACGGATTCTACGCGCGAAATTTTTTCTCACCTCGTGAAATTTCACGCAAAATATTATTCCTTTCCGACCTTTTTTTAATACGAATTGCAAATCTACTTTCAACGGTTCGAAAGTATTTTACGATCGGTAGCCAAGAAAATTTATCGTCGGGATGAAAATGGAATTCGATCGGAAGTTCAGAAAATATGGAAAAATAAACATACAAATTTACAAATTTTTATGCTCGTTGAAAATCTAAATATTGAAGAAATTGTAGAAAAATTTGCAAAATATTCAATAAACACAAAAATAAAATACTTTGCAGTTAACAGATTTATAAATTATGGATTTTAAAAAAAATTTACTGCTGGAATTTCAATTTATTTTAAATAAAAATTCGAATAAAATGTTTTTAAAAATTCAATAAAATAGATTCAAATATTTAATAATTTCAAAGTAGCAAATCTATCGAATTTCGCTTCGCTATTTTCCTCGATGATGTCGAGTATTACCCAATGAGCAGCACAATTGTCAGGTTGTTTAACTTGAGCGTGAAATCCATTAGTTCGCGAAGCAGGAAAAGAGAAATAGAGGACAGACTAACAACTCTATTTGTGTCAAAATCTTTGTACCAAGCTCTATTTTTATGTACATTGTAATTTTTCTCAATAACGGAGGACAGAAAGTGACTGTTATTCAGTCTGCAATATGGATCACAAAGTGCAAATAAAATAAAAGAAAAAAATTTCAAAATCAATCCAAAATGTCTATTATTTAAAATAATTTTTTTTAATTATTTTTCTTGTTCATTTTTATGTTCCATTTCTTACAAAAATCGAATTTCCATTTTTTTTCTTCGATTTTTCATCGTAAAAAATAAGAAAAATTTTTTAGTCAAATTCTATTTAAACTTCTTTTCTCGTATGGATATAGCAATTATTTTTTTCGTGCCGACACACGTGGTTACGATAGAACCAAAGTTGTTTTTAGTACTAAATTCACTCCATGTACGACGTCCAATTAAAGTGACGACGCGTCCATCCCCAGGAAGAGCGACGTTCCGATTCGTTACGTTTTTTTGCTGCCTCTAAACGCATGGCATTAACGTAATTGCGCGCTTGAAGCTCCGTTACCGAATACACTCGAGTTTATTACCCCGATACATTTATTTTATTTATTTTCTTTATTCATCCGTATATACACACGATGGCACGTGCGACGAAAGAAAATTTAATTTCCGGCTAAGATCTCATAAACATTCAAAGCTGAGAAAATTTTCTTAAACGTCGTACGGAAAATAATTTAAACCAACGAGTACTTTTTAAATATTGCATTATTTAATTACTCTGTGAATAATTAATTTTACGAGAGAATTTTAGAAACGTTCAAAGTCTCAAATTTTTTTCTGAGTGATTCAATGTTGTTCTTAAGATTAAAGTACTTTTTAAATTACTATAATTTTACATAATAAATTACTGCAAAAAAATGAAAAATGTTCACCACAAAATTGAAGAAAAAATCGAACATTCGCCAATTTTCTAAATTAAACGATTCGAATTATTTTTCAACTCACGATCACTTTGTCCCGGACTCGATGTGAAGAAATTACACGTTTAATTGTGAATTTATCGTTAATTATAGAACATTCCAACGCGATTCGAAAAATGTTCGAATAAGTGAAATTTAATAAACGAGTTTTTTCGATCGATGAATTTTTCGTTTGTTTTATATTTCAGCGTCGACTGGTAATTGCATACGTGAGAAAAAAAAAGCGAGACCGTGCCTGTAGTTGGTCAAAGTAACTAGGAGCTCGCCAGATCGACTGGAATTCCAATCAATCCTAATTAGGTTCGAGAATTGGAGATGGAGAGCTTCGAATACGATTGCTCCTCAATTGAATCCTCCACTCGATATGTTCGCGATTCGCATATACACACGCTCGATAATTTTTTTCTTGCATAATCCTCTCGCTTTTAAAAAGCATTAATTCATATTTAACATAGAAATATTTTACATTTTTTTAATTGCATTTATTTTATAGAATTTTTTTTACATAAATTATTCGGAATGAAAAATTTATATTTAAAATAATTTAAAATAATTTCGACATATGTTAGGATTTTCCAAAATGCAAAAATTACGATTTTTATAAATAAAAATTTTACATATAAAATTTTTAGGATTTTTTTACTTTTGTTTCATTTCGTGTCGGCTTCATTTCAATCTTTCATTTTCTGTTGTCTTAACGGAGTCGTTTTGTTTTTCTCGTAGAAACGTAGATAAGAGAAAAAAACGAGAATGGATGGAAAAGAGTTCTCGACTTTGTTCCTTCTGTGCATCAGTTTGCCAGCCAGCTTAGCCATATCGTCGTCTTGGAGGCCTATTGTCCCTGCACAATTGAGCACCAGCATACTTCATCAAGAGGCGGTTTATGGCAATTCCGGTACACTCGGCTCTTACAATATCGACGATTCGCCGTTAGCTCATCAGCAGATCCAGCCAGATGAGGACCAATGCGCCCTTTACAAAGTCGCCATGAATCAACAATTGTACTTCGAGGTGAGTCCCCGCATAATCTGTTATTGCTCGGTGAATATTTCGATACCGCAATCAGGAAAATACGGAAATTTACATCGAAATTGTACAGGAAATTGAAAATCGATGATGCAACTTGATAAAATTCGACGATAAATTCCACAAAGAGTTTAATCAATAAAAAAAATTTAATTCTAATTTATCAAATTTCTTTTAGTTTTTGTATTTAAAATTTAATTATACAGCATTGGATTGAATCAGTTTAAAAATTTTTACAAGTGATTTAGAATAAAATAACAAAAATTCTCACGAAATATCGAAAGTAAAGTCATTATTTAATTTAATAAAAGAGTAAAAACGTTGGATATAAACTCGGTAAATAGCGAGCGTCAGGAGCGTCGTTTCATATGAATATGTTCTAAAAAAAACGTGAAATCGAGCATGCATGTACGAAAGTCATTTAAACTGTAAAGCAACGAAAACAAATCTAAAACATTTTTAATCACACGCTGGCAAACCTCTCACGTACCCCGGCGGCCCTTTCGATTCTCCTTCCTGGCGCTCGCCGAAGGAAAACCACAATTGTTGGAAACACGCTGCAGAATTTTATTCAGCCGCGTATGTGCCGTTCCGATTCGACTTTAGACATATTTTTACATTCTAATTCTATCACGTTTTCGTTTTAACATTCCTGCGGTTATTTCACGATTTTTAATCGACTTTCTTCTCTTCGTGAATATTTTTGCGAGGAAAATGTGCATGAAAAATAATTTGCCTCCAAAATTTTTTTTAAACATTTCGAGCGTGTCGAATTAAACGTTTGTTTGAAAAAATTGAGGGGTGGAATTTCATCGAATTCGAAATCAAAAATCATTTTAATTTTTAATATCAGAACGCCTGAATATCGACTGGAACACCCTGTACGTATTAGAAAACAGCTCGCCAGTCAGTTCTGGATTTGTAGGAGGGTGTCGCAACTCTAGTGTGCGAGATAATGGAATTGCAACCACTGATGTGTAATTTTCAATGCAGCAGGAAAATCGCATTGAAGAAAGAAAAAAAAAGAAACGAAGAAATAAAAGTAAAATGAGGAAAGAAATGCACACCCACGTGAAGGCTCTTTACGTTAAGAATACGTTTGTTTGAGGTGAAATCTCATTCTGTCGGTTCGTCATTAAACTCACGTTGATAGATGTAGGAAGATAGAGAACACTGGTCTGGAATATGGAGAACACACTCTGTGATATATTTTCGCGATTTAATGCCTATGAGATATGAACAATATAAATGCACGTTGCATTTTGAATTTGATCCTTTAGTTTCATGACTCCGTCACGCTGCGATGAACCGAATGATCTTTGGCTGTCGCTCACGTCGATTCAAAGTGAACGATTGGGCCAGACCCGTGTCATTCTTTTGAAATATAATTTGTACTTGGACGTGTATATTTTACAGTATAAAATAAATTAAAAAATTTTAAACTTGGTGGGAAAGAATTTTGATTCAGATTTTTTTTATAGTGTGAGGGTTTTGTAATTTTTATGATAAAAAAATTGAATGGATGAATATTTTCTGAAATAATACGTATTCTTATTAAACGAAATAAAAATCGAAATAGTGGCAATTTAGTTAGGGAGCGTGTTTCCCGTCTCGATTTAAATCGTCTGACACGCGAGCTGACGTTCGATAGAAGAAAAATGTGCCGAGGTACGAGTGAAACTCGATTTGGGTCGTAAAATTGGTCGACACGCGTCGGGACACGCGAACAAGTACACGAAAAAAAAAATAGATGGCTGTCTTCTCTAAGTACACGAATCCACCTCTCGTTTATTCCCTCATTTTATGAGAGTCTCACAATCCACGGTTAATTTTTCAATACTCGTAGAAACGTCGCATATCAAGTAAACGTTTTTTTATTGATCGACTGAACTTGAATTTTTCTGAATAAAAATTTTTCACTTTATTTTTATTTCTTTGATTTTTTATTAGAATTTAATTTATTTAGGTAAAATAAAAAAGAATTTAGATTAAATTTTCCTATCGAATATCGGTATTTGCTTCATTGTAATGTATTTAAATTTTATACGAATTAAAAATTCTGAATATTCAAATAATAAAATTTAAAAAAAATCATTTTCCAGAAAAAAGAGTGAATTTATTTTTAGACTAAATTACTAAAAATTACTTTCATCTGTTCTTGGTGGTTTTGATTTTCATTTTTGGAAATGACAATTTACAATTTTGAACGATTTTGAGCCGTATAAATGAAAGACCGGTAAAGGAAAAGTTGAAGAGGCGCACAAATTGCGAGGAAACCGATTCCGCCTCGTACAGCAATCTCGTATAGTGTATCCTTCCTCGTGCCTAGGCTTTTGTGGATATCTCGTGACGGGAAGTGCACGAAAGCCATGAAACGACGAATAAATTTCACTTTCCTTCGCAAAGTTCACCGGTCTCGCTCATGCATACGCTCATACGCGAGCTGTTCCACGCTGAAGAGTCTCGGACGCAAACAAGTTTTGATTTTTACCAAATTTAACATCTCTTCGTATAAATAAATCAGGAAAACGTACTTTAGACAATTTATTAGTTATTTACCGAGGTTTATAGTAATTCTGAGATATCAGCAATTTCGGTGCTTTTTCTATTTTTTTCACTACGTTGAGTCGCGTTGGTTAATATGGTGTTGATTTGTAAATAAGGTTTAACATCACGTATTTAACGTCATCAGTTACTAACATAATTTTATGCTAACGGTAAGAATTGTGTGCACTGAATTGACGTTAAAATGGTGTCTCTAAATTCTTTTTCAACTTTTACCATATTGAAAACACCTTTTAAATTAAAATTCAGTTTAAATGGTGTTGACATCAACACCCGATTTTTAAATACTTTTTACAACATCAAACACGAGTACTGAATCTTAATTTGGATTCAAAACGAAAATCTACGCTCTGCAGTGATAAAGAATAAGAAATTTTATTGAACGTATGAAAAATAGTGCAAGATGTATTATGAGAGATAGAAAACGGTAAAAAGTCGATAAAAATATGAATTGACTTATGTTTCGAACGGAATCGCCCGTATAGTTCGTAAAGGGGAAGAATCGATGACAGGGAGATCGTGGACGGAACGTTCAGTCGAATGAGCACTAGGACCAAAATCCGTAAAGTGGTATAGCTCGAAACGAACGAATCGTCGTTGCGCTGGGAAACTCCAGAGAACCGGAAGCTCCGATGGTTCCTACGCTTGGGTCTTACGATCGAATATCCTGTCGCGCGGAACTGAGATATTGCATCGCAATACTCGTTTCCCATTCGCTCGCTGGTAAAAGTACAAAAATATACCAAAAAAGAAAAAAAAATCAGCCGTCTCGATGCATATCCGATCCGAACGTCTCCTGGAGCTATTTTAAATTTGAAACAACATATTTTTACGATCTTCCAACAATTTCAAAAAAATAAACAAGAAAATATGTTCGTGAGATTTTCGTGCTGGATGAAAGTTCTTAAATTCGACAAAATTTATTACAGTGCG
>JAPYYX010000474.1:0-54193 GCA_030522605.1 Cremastinae sp. B BG-2022a | reverse complement strand
CTGTGCATAAGAATTCGTGTTTAATCGTGAATAACTCTGAAACTAAATAGACGAAAAATCTGAAAAAAATTGTGTCTTCATATTTGATGCTGAAGAATGTCATGATGTGAGATGTGATGTGAGATGAAGAATGATGAAGAAGAAGAATGCACTCACCAAATTTCATCCAATTCTCTACATTTTTGTTTAACTATCGACCCTCCTTAATATTTTTTTCAGTTTCATTTTCGTATTAAAAAAATAGACTGCGAATTTGTGTATGCGTTTGTCGATTATCGTTTCTGTTTTTTAAATGAATGGAAATTCACTAGTTCCTCGAACTAAATGTTCGTAAATGTTTCGCCGAATTCGATGCCATCGACCTGGGAGAATATTCTGTTTTGTCCACACAATCTCGTATACGTGATAATCATCGGACCAATTTTTGCGCGAAGATTGTCGTGGCAGCGACTTCAATTCGCCGCTTACGGAGCTACCTTACACACCGATCGGTCCGGATCGAAGGACGTGGCCACTGAAATCCCAACCGTCCTTTACAAAAATTGAATTGAATACGGTATTTCCATTCGCAGATGCCGGATGCTTATTCAGCTTTTTCAAGTTTAGAACTAAAAATTGTTTCTCATATAATTATTATTTTGTCAAATTTGATATAAACTATACAGGGGCGGGAGGGCAAAATGGGGTACTCAAGAAAATCTTCCGATCCCAAAAAGTAAGAAAAAAATGTTTATTTTATAATTTGCTAATTTATTTTTAGCATCGGCGTCTTGTTTCAAGTATATAATTGATGATGATTTTTTTAGTTTTCGTTTAAATGTGTCTCATTCGCAAAGAAAATGATCTTCTATCTGCTATGTTGATTGATTTTTAATTTTTATTTTTGTTTAAATGTGTTTTCAAATCACCAATTACATTAGATGTTTTTATAAAAAAAAAATATTTATAAAAAAACTATTGTATATATTGAGATGGAATTTATTTCCACACCCGTCGCACCGTGGCCTGAGATGGTGTGCGGGGCTCTTTTGACTATAATTTTCTTTTTAACGATATTTAATTTAATTTGTCTATTTTCGTTGGGCGCCAGTTGATTTTTTAATCAACAAAATATGAATAAAGAAATAGGGGGGGGGGGGGGGATTGGCATGAGAGAGCGGTTTCAGCCGAACAGGTCTAATCAAAGTATTGCCACACAATTAATAATGAATTGTCACTTACAGTTATCCTTTTATTATCCAAAACGCCGGGTTCCTCTTTGACAATATTTGTCTCGAAGGACTTTTGAGGCTTTGATAAATAATTTTACGAATAACTTGACAGATAACCTGATAAATAACTTAACAAAATTAAAGTACGCGTGATTTATATCTTAACGTAATCGTAGTCGAACGAGAACTCCCTGACGGGACTTTCGCCTACGGGCTCTCCTAGGCTTGTTTCAAGGAGCGGGGGAAGAGCGTGAGAAAATCTTCTAGTCGCCTGATTTTTGGCGACATCTCTCGCACATTAGTTTTGACACATTCCTTTTGACTCGATCTTCGGATGTCGTCAAGTGTCGACCAATACTTTCTTGTCTCAATACAGTGCGATCCCTCAATAGATCCCCCTGCAATAGGTCCTCTTCCCCGATTTTAATTAATTAATAATGTTATATACCGCAAGCACGTTTTCCTCACTTTTTCGACATTGTCGTCCTCAAAAGACGCTCGAAAAAGCGAGGAAAACGCGCTCTTGGTATATAAACTATCGTGTGGACCTTGGAGACGAGGGCTCATAAACTCCTTGCACGATGTTTACAATACGAGGCGAAGACGAGCGCGCGGAGTTATAATTCGCCCTTGCTCGTCTCCGCGGTGCACAATGTACTACTATTGATATAAAAATAAATAGAGAACTTTGGAAATAAAAAGAAAATTCGAATTGCATGATTTTCTTGAATTTTTAAATTTATTTGTAATTTTTGTTCAGGATTTACTAATTCTTAGGGGCAATTTATTTCCCCCGAAAGCGTACCTACTTTAAGCGCTTATCTGTATTCTATTATCTGTTATATCCACGTGTAAATGAATGTTCGAACTAAGTATATCGATAATACGATAATTTATAAATTCAAAATCATCAAACACCATCTAACTACTATCATACGTACAACTGTTGTTTATTCAGCTGGGAACTTCTCGAAGAGCGAATCCAGGATATTTGAATAACTGCTGTCACAAGATAGCGTAGATGGTATAAAGCTGGACTGACAGTCAAATTACCGCAGTTCTTTATATACGGTCAACTTTGCAAGAAATAAAGAATAAAAAAAAGTTTAAATTTTTCAAAATCTATTTTTTGAAATCATTTCGAAAAAACAAAAAATGGGTATATTCCATTTCTGTATCTCTTTTTTCTTAATCGAAATTGTTGTTGCTCAACAATTCGTACATTCGCCCTGTTTGGATAGACAACCAGTGGCAGGTTTTGACATTTTGAAGGTGTGTTTATTCATTTCCTTAAAAAATATTACATTTTGCCATAGATTAACAAATATATATTTCATTTGATTATTCTGATTTTTTTTTAATTAAATATTTTCAGTTCACCAGTAGGCCTTGGTACGAACAAAAAAGAAGCGGTGTTGTAGGGTTCAAGTGCACAAAAATACAATACACACTAAACCCGAACAATAAATTGTTTGTTTCATGGGCAGGAACTAGTCTTCAGTAAGCATAAGCCACAACAATTAGAGCAATTTACTTATATTTTTTTTGAACATTCGTATACGTCCTTAATTTCTGAAAGATGTAAAAGTTTAAATTTTTGCCGATTTTTTCAGATCCGGCATAAGAAAGGCGTGGAATCGTGACCTCAACCCTTCTGCATTTTCACCAGGAGTATTTTTCGGAAGTTCTGCTGATTTTACCGACACCATTATAGATACCGATTATGAGACATACGCAGTTTCTCACGGGTGCAAACCAAACGGAAAATTTAGGTATGATTTTTCAAAAAAATTTTTGACACCTACGCCACCGTGGAAAATATAAATGATCTAAATGTAAAAAATGGGCCTGCGTATCTGCGCTATAGTTGGTAATTGGTAGATTTTCACCTGGGAAGAAAATTATTAAATTCAAAAAATTTTCTTATATTCTTCAAAAAATTAATTTAATCGTGAAAAAATTATTTTTCAGTACCGTACTTCTCGCCGTTTTGACCAGAGATCCAAACCCTTCTCAAGATGTCAAGGACAAAATCAAGCAAATTCTCGACAACATTGCATCTCGTTATTATATGCATGAAACTAATCACATAGATTGTGCATATGAATAAAACTAGATCCGGATATTCATGAATCCCAAAAAATCAAGAGAAAGAATAACTTCGAGATGTACGGAGAGACGTTATATCAAAAAATTTCAAAAACTATACATAACGTTCCCACGGTTTCGTAACTATGAGGTATCAGTCACCTGATTCAATATTATATAATGGAATATACTCGTTTTGCGCAGTTTGAAAGTAAATTGAATGTGCTCGTTTTGCGTAGTTTGAATGTAAATTGAATATATGCTTACCTTCTTATACGCCCGTCAAGTACCATCTATTCGCCCGTCAAATTATTATAAATTTCATCACAATAATTCATATACATCGTAATGCTAATAAAAGAAGATACACAAGAAGTCATGAAGCAAGTGTGCATCAAAGCTACCATCTACGTTAATTTTTTTAAAACTTTTTTTAAATTATGAAGTTTAAAAAAATTATGTATTTTGTTATGTTTGATTTTTAGTCCATCTCGTGGTGAATTTTTGTCGAATATTTATTAAATAAAAGATAACCAATGTACGGAATTTTGATTTGAATATTGAAACGTCGCTCGAAAAAATCCAAAGTAACGCACTAGCAAATTTTAAAAAATTCTGAGCGACCTTTCGAAATTCAAATTCTGAATTTAAACTTTCAGAAACTTATTATTTTTTTGTCTATAAAATTATACCGTAACAGGAAAAAATATTTGAAAATTCGATTTTTGACGATTTTTGAAATTTTGAAAAATTCGGAGCGACCTTTTAAAAATTTTTTTTTTGCTGTCCTTTAAAGGTAACTCTTAAAACATCGAAAACTAACATTTTTCACACGAGACTCAAAAAAAAATAGTCGGTTTTTTTGCGCCACCCTAATCTACGTTATATCCTCGCCCTTCTGAACTTCTTGTATGCACGAACGTGTTCTGTCAACAAAATATTTACCACCGACCATACAACACTAACTACCCACTTACAACTGAGACTCCTTATCAGTGGCCAAATGAGTCGGGGTGAATAAGTGCGATTTACTGAAATTTCCCGTAATTACTTTTGTAATAATATATGAACATTGATTTCAAATTTACTTGAGCTTGACACGAACATACATTTATAATCACTATATTTATATGCAGTAAAACGTGGATAAATCGGATCTCGAGGCACCAGATTTTTTAATCAACTTATAGAGGTGTCCCATTTACCGAGGTTCCCAGATATCCAGGTTTTCCCACTTATCCAGGTCCCATTGAAACAGGTTTCACTGTATATATATACAGTCAAACTTGGGTAAGTGGAATCTCAAGGTACCAGATTTTTTATTCCACTTATAGAGGTGTCCCATTTACTGAGACCCCAGATATCCAGGTTTATCCCACTTATCCAGGTCCCACTAAAACAGGTTTCACTGTATTTACACAACCAAATTTAAATTTCGATTTACTTACAGATCAAACAGAAGAAATATCTGATAAAAGTTAGATTCTTATATTTAATATTGAAGATTATCTCCAAGAGTCGTTCAATTGTCTACATTATTGAATTTTCTGGAATTCCCGCGACTGTTACACCTCAAAAATAAAGAAGTAGAAGGTAGGATTGTTTGTGTATTCGGTGCTAATTTCATTTTCCTAGGCAGAACTGGCTGATCGATCTACCATATGAAGGAAATGAAATATTTTCATTATTCAAGAAGAACCTAATGAAGTTGCGATGTCTATCGGAAGGTTCAATTATGATCAAGTAGACAAGCGTAAAAAGAAAAAAGTAACATGGCCAGTTGTCAATAAAAAGTTTCATTCGAACAATAATTGCTTCATTTCCGTACCTAAAGACCCGGCAATGTCTCGACGCTAAGTAATAACTAAACCGATATGCAACTTCAAAATGATTTCGTATCATCTTACATCAAGATCGAATTTTTTGAAAAATTTTTTAATTTTATTTCCAAACATCGGCGAAATAAAAAAAAAGAGGGTCAGGCATCTTTGCTTCCAAATGACCATAGTAATTCCCGTACTTTTCTTCGGAGAAGTAACACACTTTACACTAGGAGTTTCGCTTTAAAAAAATTACAGCTTACCTCGATCGGATTATGTGCACAACCAAATTCAATAATGCCTTCTTCGCAGTTCTCATTCAGCTGAATTTTCGAGGTATGATCAAAGGTTATTTGCCTAAAGTCTCATTTATTTGCATTTTCAATTTTCAACTATTTCAAATAATTCCACAAATGTTTCGATTCACTACAAGTCGAAAGTTTGATAAGATTGAGACTTAATTTTTAAACTATAATTTTTAGACTTGATTTTTGGCAATTCCTCTTAGAGAAGTTAGTGAAATCGTAGATAATCTTATTGTTAAATGGTATTTGTTAAATTAAATTAAGTTAAAGAATTTCTCTTGCTGATGCGCCGGGACTTCAATTGTAAAGTATAAGTAATAATTATACAGAATGACCATTTATTACTTGACGTACTTTTTTACTTTTTGAAAAAAGTTTTTTCACCAAGTTATCAAATCATCGAATTTCACAGTTTTTGTTTCAAACGGCGTATGTTTGGATCAGTGCCCATTTGAATAATAATCACGAGATAAGTAACCACTGCTCCTAGAAACTGAAAAAAAAGGAAAATACAGAATTTATTTCGTACTTGACCATAAAATTACCAAAAAGCTTGCAAACTTAAATCTGTACGCTATTATCGTCATCTTACCTTTCTTATAAAAGCATAGCCAAAAGTGAAGAATCCAACGGGTGAAAAAAGGAGAGGATTGTCCATCAATTGTAGAGAAAATTGTTTAAATTCGTCATGCAATTCATGATCGTTACATGAATCGTTGCCATGGATAAGGTTTGCAGTTTTTTTAGCCTTCATCAATTAAAATATTCATCATTAATGTTCAGAATAGTAACGTAGCGGCTGCGTAATAAATAATTAAATCGATACCAGTTATTTAAGAGGGTGCAATTAGTACTGTTATGATCTCCTTTTCTTGTTTCTGAGGCTTTGATCATCTTCGAACTCATGACTGGGATTATTGGTTTTGTTTATTTTTTTATAAAAGCTTACGAGTCTGATTGATTCACATTTTGTTAATAAAAAACAATTTGAAGACTGGAAACCGTAAAATACTTATTTTACGGTTTCCATTATAATCAATTATAATCCATTATAATCATCATAGCCCAATGAAGTTCAAGGTCTGCGTAGGATGTATTCAAATTCCAGTAAAGTAAGCGTAATCGCATCATTGGCGGAGGGATGAAAGTTTGTTCTCGTATTATATACTTCTAATGGAGTGCGTGTTTAAGTCCACTAAGAAAAGTTATTGCAAAACAGCTGAAGAACAACATACTCAAAATTCACATTGATTCTACGTAAAGTCCATTTCTTATATGTATAATAAAAAAAATCGAACAATATTTTTTCCATAAGATCTCTTATGGAAAACTAATCGAAGTTTCTTCGATGTTATATTAAAATGTGCACAAAATTTCAACAGACTTCATCAACCGAAAAATTGAAATATTTGTAGTTGAATATTGCGATATAACATGGGGTCCTGTGGGAGGTTACGAAAAATAATGTTTTCCAAGAATATATAAATGTTTTGTTTTGTGCCGATTATAGAAAAAAAATATGAACGAAAACTTGTGTTTTGAGCAATTTTTAAAAGTACATTTGTAAATTTTCCATTAGAGCATTAGAATTTTAAAATATATTAACAAATAATGTGTCAAAATTTCAGCAATTATTTATGACTTTTTACAAAGGGTCTATACATCCTTAAACGATAGAATTATCTTAAGCAATAATTAATAACAAAATATTAAAAATAATCATACTTGCGCCATTACTCGTTCGCAGGCATCATTGATCAAAAACATTACCAGCCCATATGAAATAATCTGCGTAATGCCCACTATAATGTGGATCATTTTTTTGTCATAAGGTGGACTCTTTGCCACTATGTACAGTGAAAACGACACTCCGGTAAACATTATAAAAAATGCAGCAGTTTCCAGCAGAAGTATAAATCCATAAATGTTATTGAAATCTTGGGCGACAAGAGTTAATTCAAGATGAACATGCCTTAAAAAATATTTTCATTTCCTTGTCAAAATTCAAATTATATTTAAGTTTATTCATAAAAACTTACTTAAGCGTGTTGGTGATTATATTCTCGTCCTCAAAGGTCGTAACCGTTAGATTATTAGAATTTCCATGATGTTGGATTTTACCTCGTAAACATTTCCACGATCTATGTTTCATGAGATGTTTTTTATCGGGTTCGAAAGTATTCACGAGCAATTGATTGACTTTTTCAAATCTCATGGTTATTTGACTAGAATCATGTATATTATAATATGTGTAACACACAAAAATAATGATAAATTTGTTGATTTGGTAAGTAATAAGTTACATACCGAAGAATGCAATAAAAGTTCATAGTCAGAAAGGTATTAACGTGGATTGGATGATGAACCACGCAAGTCATAAAAATAAGTGTACCAATCGGAAGCTCGTCGAGAAGCCAAAGTGCATTGACCATATTTTCGAGTACGACCATCATCAGCCATATAAATGTCATAATTAACGATGTTCTGAAGCATTTTGGGTAAGCGAATACAGATCCGAGTGCACGAAGTGTTTCATCCACCATCATCAGCCGTTTAATGGCACGAATGAATTTCTTTGAGACAGTAATGTAGATTATTATATGTATAATATGCGATTTATATTTAGTGTATGTACGGCTTCTGCACTTTATATTTTAAAGTTCATTTCAGATATTATCCCGAAAGAAATTTGAGATGTGTGAAAAAATTGGGTAATTCTTTACTTTAGCGGCTCTTCCGAAAAACGGCTCCGGAAATTTTTTTTGCATTTATCACTGTATAATGACATGAAAAATAATATTCAAGTGGGGGAGGCTGGAATTTGAAGCGCAGTAATTATTTATTTATAAAAAACTTAGGTATATCGTGATTTGGCTTTTAACTCCCGGGGGAGAGCAAGAGGGGGCGGGAGGTGGGGGAAATTATAGTTTTTGACCTCCTAAATGCAATGCCGAAGAGAAATCGCGGCGGTCACCCCCCCCCCCCCCCGTCCAAAGATATCCACAATTGAAAATAACAAAAAGCGAGGGGGATATTCGATGGAAAATGATTCCCTCTCCCTTTGCCGAATATTTACCTCGCCAATTTTACATTTAATGTAGGTTTATGACAGTGGGGGGAGGCGAACCCCCCTACCGGGCTTTGCCCCTGGACCCCATCGGAAGCTTCACGCTTGAACACCACCAGAAGCAACATAAAGTCTCGGCATCTCGGAGGCAACGACCACATTTCAGGCAATTTTCCACGAACATCAATAATTATATTGTTATTTGTGACGAAATATGACGATTTATCAACAATTTTTTATCACTAATTTTCGGAAAAGCCGCTAAAGTAAAGAATTACCCCGAGGTTGAAAAATGGGCTTGGGTGTATTTCACCCAGTGTGACTGTTAGGGGTTACAAATTTTTTAATTTGGCATGAAAATAGTTTGATCGATATATGTATATATCTCATTTGTATTATGAATAAATAAATGTGTCTCATTATTCTGAACCACGTGATTTTGGAGCTTTTATGTTTATTTCGATACGTACTGTGAAATAAATGCAATGAAGAATCTGTGCCATAGTCGCTATGGCGACATTGGCACTCACAACGGCAATATAATTTTTTTCTGCCCCGGCGAACCATCGACTGTGGACTGCATACTCGACCATATTTACAAATGCGGTCCAAAACAAAGCAGTGACCGTTAACATGTAAACATAGCTGAAGATCTTTCCCCTTCTTCCAAGAGGATACAAAAACACCGTGTACCCCAACAATGCTTGCATGAAGATCGTCGGTAGTATCGCCTGGTGCAGATTTTTCGCTCTCCATACCATTTTCTTAAATGTTTTTTATTTATTACTCGAACTTCACAAGCAAGAGAGTAAACAGCACTTTCATTCGATACTTTGGTGTCCGCACAGAAAAGTTTCTTTTTTGTTCAATAAAGTTTCGTCATGTCGAGTCGTGTGGCAAAAATTAACTTCGATGCTTCAGTTAGACCGACGACGATTAACTGAAACACTCGTCACGAACTACTATTTACTCTCGAACCCATTAAGAAATAAACGGACAATACGCGGGGGACCAACCTTTTGTCACGTTTCCGCGGTCGATTTCCTCCTGTTCTTTTTTTTTCTTCTTTTCCATCGGGGTTGAGCCTCACCTTGTTACAACGACGTTAAAGAACTCGTACATTCTCGCATGTGAAAAATAATTATCTGAGTTATGATCAAAAGTGCTGTATTTTATAGTGTAATTATGGTTGTTACGTATATATATATTTGCCTATTTACGGTATTTCATCGATTTTAGAGAAATACAAGAAGATAACAGGATTTTTTGTAACGGAAAACCACGCTCTGGGTCTAACAAAAAGGTTTTTTATATTTGTCAATATTTGGTCGCGATCCGATTTGTACGCAAAGCGCACACAACCCATTTACAGTGGGGTGTAATTTATGTTTTCAGGGTACTCAAAATTTGCTACTTATTCCCGAATAGCATTCACAGCCATCATAAAGCTTACTCTGTCCACTTGTTGAGAACTAAAAACTCAAATTACACCGCACGTAAACGCGTTATACGCGCCGTGCGACAATTCGGAACTCGGACAACGGCCGTGAGTCCCTCCGACAAGATTACTTCAGTCGGCAAAATAGAACGCTCCCTAATCAATATACGGTAAACTCCTTAAAGAACCAAATGTGTGTACAATTTTCGATTCATGCCCATTTTCCCAAAAGCGAAAAATGTATGTCACCTTTTTTTCATTTAGAATTTAGATTTCTCAAAATTTTGTCTTTATATTTTATACATTATCTATGCTTTTTTGTGTTTTCGAGAAATCTTTCTTTCTCGGCCCTCTATCGGAGGATCCGTGAAACGTTAATACGAAATCTGATACGATTGATCATTACCGTTTTTAATCATTCAGATTACATTTTGTCGTCTATTCGTACTCGAATTTCGCCCGCGATTTTTTTTATGAATTATTTTTTAATATCTATCAAATCACGCTACGTTACGTAAAACATTTTATTTCCTTGTAATACAATTTTACTATACATCATATTTTAAGAGTTACATAGAATACAATATATATATGTTTATATATATATTTTTTTGTATATACTTTTCTTCCATTTTGACGTGTATAACGCTCATATGCGGTGTACATTTACTGTATGTCGCGAGTAAAAAAAAGAAAGAGGGCGTAATGGGAAGTCTAAATGTATAACAAGGGTCACGTTGTTCGTTTTTTGTTTCTTCTTCATTTTCGTAATTTTACAATGATTAATTATTAATTAATAGCAATAATATTACAGGAGTAATTGGAATGAGAAAAATTCATGTTTCGTATTCAAATTGCGTTCTCCGTTCGCAAGAGTATTTAAAAAACGAAAATAATGCAAGGAAGAAGAGAAGAATTATCAATGATCGCAAAATATCTTTTCGTACATGGCAATAATTCGTCACTTTTTTTTTAATAAAAAGAAAGTCGACATTAAAAATGGTATTTCCTCTTCTTCCTACGGACGCTCCGCAGGGAGTGGACGAAGAAGCGAAGAAGAATTCAAGACCAGAGAAAAAAAAGGAATTCAAATTCTTTGGAAAACAAAAAATTACAAAAAGATTCCTTCATTATTTTTTCTTTATCTTCCATGCGTATTTCTTCGTCTTTTGTTCGTCTCTTTTTCTCCCTCTCACTTTGTCTCCTCGACATCTCGATTATATATATAGTGACGTTAAAATGAATTATTTTTCGCTTGCTTCCCTTCTCTCTTCCCCGAGTGGGCGCAGCTCGCGTCCTCGTGCGCTACTTCCGGTTTCTCGCTTCGATCTCCCTCATATCGAAATCTCACTACATCGGGCCCTCTATCATACTGATTTTCATCGTACAGTAATAAAGACTCCGTCCAAAGCACAGGAGAGCGACCAAAAACGCACCTAAAAAATTACAGTACACGATCAAATTTTATTCGTTTATTATTCATGCAGAAATATTGCCTGAATTTGACTATGATAAGACAAAATTATAATAATCATAAAGTATGAATGAATATATATCACATTCAATAGTTTTAGAAATATATCAAAAACAGTCCATCCGCCAAATTAATAGTGGCAATATTTGATTTAAAAAGTCTATAATTATTGATAATACATTCAAACTATTTTTCTACTGACCGACATACGCGACGTAAATTCCTCCATTCGTTCCGACAAGTGTATACGTGCCAACCTGATAAATCGAAAAAATGTGTGATTAGCGACTTTCGTTGATGACTAATAATAAGTTGTTCATCATTAGGAATGTCTGAGGATTGAAATAGATTTGATATTGCAATATAATTACATAGCGTTATTATTCCAATGAATGGGAATCAATCTATTTAGATTCACTATTATTACCAATAAAAATGAAATCTGAATACAATTTAATTACGTTAAAATAATCTAAATACACTTTGTACTGGAATAGAATTTAATCTATTCAGAGAGAAATTTAAATAGATTAAATAACGTACAGAATTGTGAAAAAAATTGTAAAATAGTTACCGTGACCGCGATTCCGATGATGAGAGCTATTATGCCAGAAATAATGAAAGCGATTCCTCGACCTTTTGCGAAATCAGGACCCACAGAGGAAACTTTGCGACAATGCGGACATCGCGCTAGAGCGTTGTTCAGGGTGTTGAACTTAAATAATCAAAAAAATACAAATATTACCAAAAAATTATAAAAATCTTTAAAATTATTTGTACTTCATAATGTTTCAATATTTCATAAGGTGGACATCTCTCCAACCATTATGAAATTAAATGAACAGAATCAAATCAGAATTTACGGAAATGTTCGTTCTGATTGAATATAAACAGATATAAATGTTCAATAAATGCTCGTCTTCGTGAATATCGAGTTCTTAAAAAATAAATTTCCATCTTTATACACAGACTCCATAGTTACATTTACAGAAAAAATAACAATTTTTTCTTCCAATGGTAGAAATTTCTGTAGATAAAAATTTAAAAAATTGCATTCTTTTATCCGATGTTCAAGGATATCTTTTCAACATCTTATGAAATTTTAATCATTGTCATGTTTATTCCGAAACACCTTTAAAAAGGACTCACTATATGAATAAGATGTTAAAAAATAGATTATTTACAAGAAAAGTGTCGTGACAGTGCGCACATCCGACTCTGCACATTCCGGGCATCGAGAGTACTGGCGGCGTCACGGGACTAGGCGCCAAATTTATTATTCTCTTGCAGTTCGGCCTTGGGCAGGCGATCCGCTGGGACGAACTTTTGCAAATCAAGAGACAATTGCACGGGCATCTCACATACTTCTTTCCAGGTGGAGCATTTCTTATAGGCTGAAAAAGAAAAAAATTTGAATTTATAAAATATTATTTATAAAAAATTGTATTTAAAAAGATTTTAAAGACTGCGAATTCAAAGAAGCCAAAAAAATAGGCATTAATAAAATTATTAATATCAATTATCAAATTATAACTTGAATAGTTCAAAAGATAAATTTGTAAAAATATTTGCAATCTTTTGTAAAATTAAACAGGGGCGATTACATACGTATCGAATTTCCACAATTCTCATGTAAAATTCTTGAAAATATATATTCAAATCGTAGAACAAAACAAGTAGGAAATTTTTTAAGTAGACAAGGAATGAAAGGATTTACAATGTGGAAAGTAATTCAAAGTAATTCAGAGAAATTTGAAAAATAAAAAATCAGTCAATATCGAATGAAAATCGCACCGTGGCTTCGTTACATTGCGGACATTTGACAACGTGCTGATCCTTTTTCCCGAAAATATCGATCATCGCCTGGCAAACCCTGCAGGTTACCATCGGCAATCCGCCCTGGTTTCCTGACTGGAAAGTCGGCGGAAGTTCGTCCGGGCCGATAGGAGAGACCGTGTTTACATTTCCCTGAGTTCCTCCTAAAAATTAAATCATTTATCTTTAATATTTTTATGTCTCACAATTTTTATAAACTTCTTTCTCATCAAAAGACAAATCGATTATGTATATAACATGAGTTTGTATATGTAATCATAAGAAATAAACTACTAGAATAAATAATTGAAACAAAATTTACTATTTAATATACTGATCGTTATTCGAAGAATAGGAATTAAGTAAATGTTTAGAAGTCAATTTATAAAAGTAATGAAATAAGAAAATAGTTTCAAAAGTGAATGTATTGGTCAAACAATTCAGAAAAGCATAAATTGTACGTATACTTAAAGAAAATGAGAAATAAAAAGTTGGAAAACAGTCACAGGTTTGAAATAACAATATTAAGTTCAATATTAAGAAATCAACAATATTCAGTATGAAAATACTTACAAAATATTGGGGAAAGAATTTTGGATTTAGAAAACTTGTGAATTTAAAAAAAAAACAATTTAACACATCAAAATCCTCACAATAGCAAATATTTTAAAAAGTATGCAATTGAAAAAAAAATGTCAACGCATTGCAACAGTACATAACTATCAACACTATATATGCTCCAAAAAATACGAAAATCTTAAAAACTATTGAAAAGGAAAGAAACAAATTAAAAATTTCAAAGATATCAATAGAGCGATAATCAAAAGTTCAAGAAATTCTAAAATCATAAAAATACTCCAAAAAAAAAGAAAAAAATTACGTAGATTGGTAGACAATCAAACAAATGATTCAATAATTATAACATTGATAAAAAAGTATATATATACGCATAAAGAATAATTTCTAAAAACTTTTGAACACATTTCAGCAATTCACAACTAAAAAAAACACCGCTCCAAAAAATTAAAATGCTGGAGGATCCACAAAAAACAGAAAATAAAAATTAAATAAAGCAATTTCAAAACATAAAAACTCATGGAAATTTTCATAATATTTTGCATAACAACCCTTTTATTGAGTATACGACTATGCAACACTTTACTTTAAAAAGCCATTACAATTCTCGAATAATCGAACCAAATAATATTAAAAAATGTATAAAGCTTTGAAAAAAGATATAAACATAAACAAAAATTTCTAGAAACGAATGCATTGCAAAAGAGCACAATTATCAACACTCTGCTCCAAAAAATTGAAAAAAAAAACTCGAACATTGAAGAGGAATAGACTTCAAAACATGTTTTTAGAAAAATCGAAAATTATTAAGAAATAATAAACAAGAGGATAAAAATACATGAACAAAATGCTTACCGTCCGTGTCAGTTGAACGAAAACGATAATTTTCGTTCTCATTGTTGAGGAGAGCCGTGCGCTCGTTGTCCGTTCCGTCACCCATTGTTTTCCTATTGAATATCTCTCTCGCTCTCACTTGTTTACCAAATATAATTGTAATTTATAAAATATTCGTTCGTGTGCTGCTCGTACGATCCAGTAACGTGAAAAATGTTCACGCCGAGGACTCGACTTTGGGATTCCAATGGGAGTTCGCGAGCGAGAAACGCGAAAAAAAGCTCGACTTCGTCGCTCCGTCGTATGTTCGTTGACGACTCACAGATTATTAGAAAAGAACGCGAGTTTTGTCAACATCGTGACGAAAACCCGTCGACGACGCTTGTCGCAATATTTTTACCGCAATTTTCGGTCCTTTTCGGAGCTTTTTCACGATCCGCGGACAATTCGCTGCGACTGTCAATCGGGACTCGATTTTACCTTTTTTTCACCGCCCCGGCCCCCCCTCATCGAGAGACTGAAGACTCGGCACAGCCTGCGTGACGTTTCGAGAAATATTTAACAACTTCTTTTTCCTGTTAGATGGCACTGAATATCATTTCTCGATTGTTTTCTCCATCTTTTAACTATAGATGGCACTGAAAGCCAATTCCTTACAACGCAAAGATTTTTATCAATTTATTGGTATCTGAAAAACTGTAATTTTTATTTAAAATTGTTTTCTCTTATGATTCACAATTGATTGATATATGTAACAAGTCCAAATTTGTGAATTTCTCGTATGAAATGGCAATGTCGATGACACCATTTTTTTCCTAGATGACGCTCAATATCATTTCTCAATTTGCGTTCGATTTTTACATTTTTCTGCTAAAGTAAATTCTGTAAAAAATACAAAAAGAAAAATTTGTTATATATTCAAACCAAAGTCTACGAAAGGAATGATGTCAAGACTCAATTTTACACTTTTTGACATTTGACATTGATTTTTGCGATGTGCGCATGCGGCAATAAAAAGAGACGGAGAAGCTCATCGCTTGTCCTTTTCTTTCATTCTCGTATGTGTTTTTATATTTTGTATGTGTGGATTGGAAACAGAAGTTTAAACATGGCGGCCCAGGGATCACCCGTGAAAATGAAAGAGCTTAATTTGCCGATGGCGCGTGTAAAAACGATCATGAAAAGTTCGCCCCACGTCGAGGCAGTGGGTCTGGATGGACTATTCCTTGTCGCAAAAGCAACGGTGAGTGAATTCATCTCATTGCTTGAAATTCGAAAAATTTTATAACACCGATCGGTCAATTCGGCGTCCGTATGAATTTTTGGCGGGAAATTCAAATTCTTATTTTGGAGCAAAAAAAGAACGGTTGTGAATAATTACCAAAGAATTCATTATTGGTTGAAAATTGGATTTCGAAAATATTCAAAAGAGGATAAATAATATGTGAAATGCGAATGGATAAATAATGAAAATGAGCGGGAAATATTTAAATAAAAGGTTATCGTTTTTAGGAGATGTTCATTCATCACCTATCGGAAGAAGCGTTCTCGCAATCGAAAGGGAACAGCATGGAATACAAACATCTGGCTGAAGTCGTCCAGACAAACGAGACCCTCGAATTTCTCAAAGAAATAATGCCTCGAAAGATCACAGTTCGTCAATTCAAGGAATTAATGGCAGCCAAAGAAGCAAACGAGTCAGGCTCGTCAGAAAGTTCCTCGACCGATTCAGACAGCGACAGCCAATCCGATAGCGATAGTTGTTCCGACAGCGATGACTCTCAAAACAAGAATAACAATTCGTCCGAAAGTGACACGAATTCGAAAGCAAATGGAAAAACGGAATCCAAAAGCGACAGCGACGACGATCCCAAAAGTTAGAAAAAATGTCGACCAACATTTAAATGATTATTGTAAGAATTAAAATAAGTATTGTAATTTTTTAGCATTATTTCGATATCACAATCATGTCCGAAACGATTGCTTTAAAAAATTTTTAATCATTGTAAGAATAAATTAATAATTTAATGCTTTCGATTTTTTATACTTTGAAAATTGTTTCTTCATTTTCTTGATACCAATACTCGCTGCGACAGCGATGATTCACAAAATAGAAATAATTCATTGAAAAACGCAACCGATTCGAATGGAAATGTAAGAACCGACTCCAAAAGCGGCAACGATGATGAGAATAAAATTCTATTTTTTAACCTAATAAAAAATTCGTGGAAGAATAAAATATGACAAATATAGAACATAGTAATTATATTTTGTAATATAAATTATTTTTATATAAGTAATGAGGATATAACTGAATATGTATTTCTTTCACTCTTGATGCAATTTTGTTGCGTAAACTTCCTCGTAATGATCCTCATTTAATTTCTTTGCGAGGAAATAAATTTCCGCGAGAGCTATCACGAGTGCGCAGATTATCCCTAGGAGCAATCTAAATCCAAAGTCCAAATCTCCAACTAGAAGCTGAATTCCAATAAAGCCAAAAGCGAATCCAGCCGCTACGGAAATTATAAATTGGGCAACTGCGATCAGTTGGCGATTTATTTGTTTCACTGCAAAATAAAAAAAAAATTAACACGTAAATAATATTCCTTTTAGAGTTATCATTTGCCAGATAATTATAATTTAATTTCTTAATGATAATTGGATTATTGTTACGGCATTAATAATTTCAATAAAATATTCTTGTTCAAAAAAGATTGAAATTCAAAGCTCTTCAATTCGCTCGAAAAGGGTAGTGAACATTTAAAATATAATTTATTTTCTCGTACTTTGGTATGCAATCGTGTCTTCCGGCAATCTTTTCCTCGTCGCGTCGACGCCTTTGGTCATTGCCTCATATTCTCTGGCACTTTGCTGAGAAGTCAATTTCTTTATCCTCGCTTCGAGCTCCGGATCTCTGGGTGTGATTTTTGGGGTTGGAAGCTGAATGTCGACATTTTCCAAAAATTCGTGAATGTAAATTTTCTCATCGTTGGATTTCGCTCGAAATTCCTTGAGATAATTGTCCAGCCATTTGACGTCCTCAAGGGTAAGGAATATTCCCGATCTTTTGCTTTTTGACGAATCCCTGATGTCCAGAATATTCGCGGGAGCATCTTTCGATGTTATATTGTTTACTATAAAGTCGACGAGCTTTCCGCTCGGTTTTATCCTTAGAGAGGCGTCCTCAATCGGCTCTACTGGCATTTTGTCGTTTCTTCAAATTTTTCAATTTCAAATAAAAAATTCAACAATAGTTTCAAAATTTAAAGCTTTTTTTATCGTGTAAATTAATTTGTGTCGGAAGAAAAATTACTAATAGTTGTTCGTTTATTTTCTATTCAGAAAAAAAATCCAAAAATGTCTCTTGGAATCAGCTGTTATTTCCTTTAATGTTTATATGTTTTTATAGAAAGAATTAGAAGCTTTTTTGAGATTGCTAATTGCTCAAGTTCTGATGTGTAATTTTTTTTCTAAATCAATGTAAAATTCTCTCAGTTCTTCTTCTTTTTCTTGGAATGTTTCGTCGACTCTGCGACACTTGTCACTCATTTCATTTATGAAACTTTCCCACTCCTCTCGTCTTCTTTCTCGGTTTTTTCCAAGTTTAGCGTCCTGATGAAAAATAAATTATTTTTCATTAGTATCTTTTAACTTGTTTCTCTAGCATATAAAAATACATTTCAGTTATCCAGTTCTCTTTTTGATGAAATATCTTTCCACGAGTCAAAATTATCATCAAATATGTACCCACAATTAATAATCTTTTTAGGTATTTAGAATGTGAAAAGATGAATAGTTCTAAAAATTGGATTAGGATTGCAATATAGAATATTTTCATACTATTGTATTTATCTGCGATGCAAACCTCTCTTCAAAAATTATCAACATTACTAAAATTCCAAGTTTATTCATGATCTTACGCTATCGAAAATCTCCTCCCGTGCAAGTATCCTCTCGCACATACTCAGGGCAACATCCGAATTGGCTTTCAAGCTAGGCAAATGGCAATCGCCGAGTTGTTCAGCCCTATCCAATTGACTCTGGCCAAGCTCCGTTGAATATTCCAAAATCTTGAAAAGACGTTCTACCTCACGATCTTGTCTCTTTTCCTAAACAATTGCGTACCAATATGAATCTCAATATTATTACTCTCATCATTAATTTTTATGTGCTATTTGATGTTTTCAATGTTGTTTATTGTTGTGATTGTCAGTAAAATATTTATCATTTTATTGTAATAGTTGGATGCTTTCACTTTTGTTACGATTACTTTTATTATAAACATGAAATCGTTATAAATACCCAGTATTATTATAAATAATTAGGTCACAAATCCACTTACTTCGAATTCTCTCAAAAAGTATGTAATTTCACCCTGAACGAATGGACGATGATCGAAGAGTCTGCTCCAAATCTCGCCCGTATCTATGACAGAAAATTTTTTAATAGTTTTTATTCACGTTTTACGATGATTTTTGTTATATTCGGCGAGATTGGGTGTTTGTTTTGTCGACGTACCTTTTATCAGAGCCGCCATGTCCGCATGATCAGCTGATTATGATGGGAACCCAGGCGGTGGCAAAGTGGCAATATCTAAGCGTCAGCTGTAAGACGTCGTTTTATGGTTATCGTTTAGTCAGAATTATAAGATAACTATCTGTCAACTTTTTTAAAGGACTTTTTTCATCTCCATGTCACCGTTTTTGGGCACGAAAATATCAAAAGAAAAAGTTATTCCAATGTTAACAAATCGGATTATCTGACGGTCGACTTTTTCTAAAGACCATAATGTCGTTAATTTACCAAGAACGGTTGTACAAGTGTCCAATCGTCATCCTTCATGTATCTTTTCGGGTCAATTGCGAGATATAAAAATAAGCCGCCGTAAGGTTGACTTTTTTTAATATTTGAAAAGGCAACAGAAAGTTGTTATTTGACAGTCAACATCTTCTCTTGTATGGGAAAATCTTTTGTAAAAATTGTTTTTAGTCGAATATTCCGACAACGAATCCAGAAGAGTCTGAGTTTTTAATAATAAAAAAAAAATAAACTATTGCAAAAAGTCCGTTGAAACGATATCCTTGGCAGATAATGAAGTTTCTTGTTTTATCAGCACGGCGTCCAATCGATAAGACAATTTTTTATTATCTCAACAGGCGGTTGAAAAGGGTAAAAAAAATTATCATGTGTGTGTTATTAATATTTGAATTTTTGACACAACGAAATGATATGAATATGAATTTTTACACATAAATTATGGGATATATAACTGTAACTATGTATACGTTGTAGTACTTTAATCGATTGTACTTATTATCGTAATTTTAAAAAAAAACAATGAAATGTAGGAAGAAGAAAATAATTTGTAATACGATTTTATTCACTCTTTTATTTGTTTGTTTTTGTTTGAATTTTTTGTTTTCCGATAAGAAAATTTCGGAAAAAATATTGAAAAACACCTTTCGTTGAAAGTGTGGTTCGTTCCGAACGTTACTATCATGCGTGAGGAATCGTAAAATAAATCGTATTCTGATTATTATAGTATCAAAATAAGAGTCGAAGACAATTAAATCTTTTTCATTTATTACTACGAATTTTGGATCCATATGAATTCCACCGTAACTAACTAGCAACGATTATATCGCCAATTTTTAATTTCATTTTTCTTTCACACTTTTTATTACTATCGAAATCATTTATCAAATTCTTTTTGTTCTCGATCAAAGCAATAATTAACGAAAGAAAAAACGCAATAAATAATCAACACTTTCTGGCGAAAGCAGAAAAAAAGAAATTGAAATATGGAAAAGAATAATGAAAAGTGGTACGTAGAAAGGAAAAATGTAAAGTGAAATGGCTCATTGTGATCGCATTATCATTACGAGTGTAACTTGATTAAAAAAAGTGATGTAAAAAAATTTGGAGAGCACGATGAAGAAGCCAAATGAATGGTGAGGGATTTGTGAGTCGCGGCGGGGGAAAAAGAGAAAGTGAGATCTCTCGCGGAGACGCGATGGACCCGCTGGAGTCTGGAGCTTGGCGTGAGCGCGCTCTTCCTTCCGTTCCTCATCAGTAGTCACCCTCTCGTCGCGACCCGAGAGAGACCCACCGTCGTTCGTCCCTGTCACCATCCGCGTCAGTACGAAATTCAATTCCAACGTGCACGCGGATAGGACTAATTATTTATTTATTTATTTATATTTTTTAAATTAATTCTATCATTTTTCAAAGTGCAATTTACATAAATATTCGTCAATAATAATAATAATAATAATAATAATATACACACGAAACAATGAACAAATAAATAAATTTTTTAAACAAAAAATATCGTTCTTGAAAATGATATTAAAAATGAAATGTTGAGATAAAAATATAGTTTTTTTTAATTATTGAAAAAAAACTGTTTCTGCATCAAAACCCGAATGGATTTATGAACCAAAGTAACGGGTGAGTTTTGATTTTGATTTGATTCAATTATTTTTAATTTTATTTTATTTTATCACTTATTTTTAAAGATTGATAAGATATTGAAATAACGGTTAATAAAATTAGACAGAAAATTGATGATACAAAATTTTTGATGAAAAACAATCACGAAAAAAATTAAATTGCAAATTATCGATAAAAATATAAATAAATATAGATTTGACCTTGATCGAGACTCGGAAATATCCTCGATCTTGGACGCGACTCGCGTTTATCCATAAATACATGTATACATATCTATGAACGTGCCATTTCGCGCAGGACACGAGTCTTCGAGATATCAAGTTATAGCCAGTTGACCCACATTTTGGAGCGACATCGCTAAACGTCCGTTTCAGATTCTTTTACTTCCTCTTTTTTTTCGAACTGCCTGAAACTTTTAATTTTCCAAATCAACAAAGTGCAAACAATTCTCGAACCAACGTGAAAAATTTAACAATTAAATTTAAAAAAAACATTAATAAAAAATTTGCAAATTTGTAAATAAAATACTTAATAAACAAAAATAAATACAGTGAAAATATTTGATGACGTAATAAATTACAATTTAAAATAAAAAAAAAACAATACGTATACATATAATTGGATACGACATTGTATGCAAAAGCAAAAAAAAAACTTTTTTTATGATTTTTTGCTCATTGTTAATTTTTCTCACGTGTTAAAGAAAGGCCTCGGGCTATTGGCTCGGGTTGAATGGACATCCTCGCGAGGCCGTGGAAGAATAAGAAAGAGAGAGAGAGAGAAAATACGCGGTGAAAGTGCTCGCTTGCCATAAAGATGAGGAAAGTAGAAAAGGGGGCAACGCTTCATCTCTCCCACGGTCACGGTCGAATCCAGCCCGAAATTCAATCACGTTTCTTCAATAAATCTTTTCTATTTTTTTTTTATCAAAAATATATATTTTTTCAAATTATTGTTTTTCATGCATTGAATAAACTTTTTTATCTTTTGACCTTTTAATTTCATTTTTTTCAGTACATCTGAAATCTTTCGCTTGAATGCAATTTTTTTTCTATGTTATTTATTCTTATTATTATAGGATCTTTCTTTCTTTTCCTAGGCAATACAACGCGATCTCTCGTGACCCCTTATCGAATCCTAGATCAAGGCCTGAGAACTCTCCAATTTTCCAAAAGAAAGAAAAACGAATTATTACGATAAAAATCAGCTGGAACAAATTTTTGAATTCTCAATAAAATTCCAAGTTATGATAACAGTTATACTAAAAAATAAGTAAAAATAATTATAAATTGACAGAAAATGAATTATCAAAATTAATTCTTATTGTACATCTTGTAAATTAATAATAATAATTATTATTTAAATTGTCATTATTACAACAATGATGGCATTTTCGTGTTATTTTTAAATATTTAATAATAAATTAATAATTTGAAACAATTGATATGGATAGTGCAACATCTTTTTAATAAAAAAAATTGTTTCTTCCTCTTTAAAATGATATTGAGCACTTTTTCACCCGAAGACTTTTCGTCGCAAGTGAAAGTTTTTCCTCACTGACTTTCGACTTTACATCGCGCTGTCCCAAGTGCTCGTCCATGTCTGACTTTAATACTTTTTATTTTCTGTTTTTTTTTCTCGGTGTAAAGAAACGAGAATAATTGCGCGAGACGAAAACACGGTTTCCATACAAAATTCTTCCCAATTTTCGAAAAAAAGGAAAGAATAAATTTTTCGACGATTTCACGCCTTGTTTACTCACTCTAATCGGATTTTCGAGAAAATGAATTTTTTTTACTTTTCTTAAGGAAAAGAAAATAAGTAATCAAATTGAATAATCATTCAACGATTAAACTTTTTTCAAAAGAATAAAACTATTCCAAAAACTAATTTATAATTCTTTATCCACTTATAATTACTTATTAAATAATTTAAAATTGCAAAAAAGGCATTTTTCAAAATTGTTTATTCATTTGTTAAGACCCGTCAACATTTTTGTCCACGTGCTACTGACATTTGAAATTTTTCGAAATATGAAAATTTAAAAGTTTCAGTATTATAAATTGGTAACTGAAACTTCATTTTTCTTATGAAAGAGTGAATTGATAAAGATTTTTCGAAAATTTGGAAAAATCCTTTTCGGGGATTTTCCTTTTTGTTTGTGTGCTTTTTTCGCTCGTGTTTTTTCTGCTCTCGAGTGCGATGCCTCGAACACTAAAAGACGTTCCACTTGTTTCAGTGGCCTGGTTTCGTGTCCTACTTTTTGCCGGGACTGTACGCACATCGGTGGGGACGATGAGTGTCGCATCTTTTTAAAAAATCTCACGAATCTCGAAATTTTCACTCAAAAATAAAAAATTTTGGAAAATCAAAATATTGGCTCAAAAAAAGATTTTCATTGGTAAAAAAAATTTTTTAAATATACGTACTTTTTACTTCAAAAAATTTCACTTACTGAGGGGAAAAAATAAGAATAAAAAAAAATGAAAAAAATGAATCGAGTGGCCGATGAGACTTTAGGCTGAATTTGAAAAGCAGACGAAGAAATATGAGTGTCAGTCGATCTCCACGAAGAATCGGAAGGCACCTAGCGTTTCTTTTTCTTCTGCAAATTTTTTTAACGAGAGGTCTCTCCTTCAGGATCAAAAACAGAAGAAACGACAGATATATGTCTCAAGGTGAATTTAACATGAATTTCTATTCACAATAATGATGATTAATCTTCACTTATGATTTGTAAAAATATTTAGCAGATAATTGTCTTAAAATAAATTTAAGATGAATGTATTATTGATTACAAGTTGACTTTTCTTACAACTTACAAAAAACTCATTTTGCAATTAAATTTTTTTTTAATTTAAGAGTTGAAATGTAAAGAAAAAAATAATTTTCATATTTTTTCAATTTCTGTACATTCAAGATTTATCCAACCAACTGGGAAACAACGAGATTCATCCCTATACCGAAGAATCCAGATTTTTCGACGAGCTAGGCCTGTGTAAGTGTTTAATTTCTTTATTTAAATACGTTACTCGGGAATTTATTTCTGTTTATTTAATAAGAATCATTTTTCATCGATCATTTTTCAATTTCCTATCTCTGTTGTACGTGCTAATTTCTTATATCGTCTCTGCTATCTCTACCGAAACCCCTTAAGGAGTTTCGAAGTATAAGTGACTATGATCAGAATGTCATAAGACTTTACCAGGATTTCCTTAAACATAAAATACATTAACATCATTTTTTCAAAATTTCCATCCACATAGTAATCGAGTAATCGAAAGAGAGAATTTTATTTTTTCTATAAATATGTTTATGGAATTCGTATATAACGATGCAAATTTGTCTTCAATAATTCAAAATCCATGGTGGGTATTGAAATATTGTATATTCTTTAATAATTCAATATCTATGGGTATTGAATCATTGATAATTCAATATTAATATTAATATGATATATTGATAGTTCTATAATTTAATAATTCAATATCCATGGATATTGAATTATTGAAGAACTATGTGCACATAGACGTAATTTTTGGGGAATTTACATCCATTTTGTTAGTCAGGACAAACATTAATTTCAATTTTTTATTCAATTTCCATAATTTTTCGATTTTCCATATGTTTTACGTGTTAATTCCTTTTATTTTCCACTTCTGTACCGAACCACCTTAGGATCGTGACGAGGTTGGGCAGAAGTCGCGCGCGGTTCCGAGCGACTCGGCATTCGAGTCACAATGTTGCTTCCTCTCTTCTCCTCGCGTTATACTCGTCGAGAAAGGTAGAGCGTATCGAGATGTCACTAAGAACTTGTCCTGCGTTTTGTGTATGTATACGCACGCTCGGTATCGAGATATGGGAGAAAAAAAACGAGGAAGAAGAAGGAAAAAGGGTACAAAAAATATAAGAAAAAATAAAAAAGGTGTCGCCTAGCTGTAATTTGCGCGGAAACGTCGCGCTTACGAGACTCCGTAACTTCTCGATTCTCCTTCCTTTCCCTTCCCTTCCCCCCCCCCCTCTCGACCGTGCTCTTTTCCTTTTTTCCTCGCTCTTCTTCTCTCACGAAAGAGAAAGCCTTGCGTGATGAGCCACCGATCGACATTTTTCAATTTTTATTTTCAATTTGGAAACCAGAGCATTATATAAATAATCGAAAACGAATCATTTTTTGAAAAAAAAAATTCTTTTTTGTAGCCACATGAAGTAAAAAAGAATCAGATTTAAAAATTTTGCATTTTTCAAATTTATACAATTGTTTTTATGACTAAAAAATTGAATCTTGTTTGACGCGGGCTCGTATACATTTCATAGAAATTAATGAAGCTTGTGAAAAATGATAGGTATGGAAATTTGGCGACCACGTGGTTTTGACAGCTGTCAATGTCCAACCACGTGGTCTAGACGCTTCACTTCCCTTATTAGGAATTTTTGTCATCTATCCCTGTACTTTTTACATATTTATTAATCCGATTATTATTTTCAAACGTTTTCAAAATAACCACAAGATTGTTTTTTGAAAATTTGGAAAACAATTTTTGTACTCTTTATTGTTCTTAAAAAAATTTGCCGAAACAATGACAAGTATGTTTTTTTTTCTCTCACTCTCTTTTCTTTTGTTCCCCTGAGGCTTTGGCGATGGTAATTGAGGTTTCAATTTGAGACAATCGCGACCAGGGGACATTAGAGGCAATTTCATTTAAATTAACGCGTCTGGAATAATGGGGATGGGTTGACGAACGGACCTGGGGAGGGGAGAAAAAAAGGTTTACGTTTAAAACGAAAAAGAAAGGAGTTTTGTTTAAAGTTTTCATGCTTAAGACAACAAACAATTATGTTAATTGAATTGTTAAAGTAAAAATCGTAACGTTTTAAATCCATCATTTTCGTGGTGTTGATATTTTAACGTTAAAAAAATTAACTGAATTCAAAGAAATTCGAAAAAATGATTTTGAAAATTTTAAGGTCATCTAACATGACCTTGAATTGCTACGTACCTATGAAAAGAAATTTTACAATTTTTAAAAAACTGAAGTAATCTTATTTGAAATATTATAAAAAGTTATGCAAAATTTGAAGAAGTAATGCAGAATACATTTTTATACTTGGTCACAAAACGATTTCATATGTTTTTGGAGACTATTTCATTACTTATTGACGTACTATTTAATCCAAAAAAAAAATGTTTACGTATAAAATGAAAAAATGATAAACCCTTAAGGGGGTTGATCAAATATCGATGATAGTAGACCAAAATCCGAATTTAAAATATGTTGTAAGTAATTCAGATGAAACTGGACATAAAAAAAGTATGCCTCACCGACCAATTTTTTGAGAAATTTAATTTCGAAATTCGGGAATTTTGTACAGCGTCTCATGGCGCGATGCTACGCTTAATTGAAGGTTAAGGAGGTATCGTCATAATTATCAAAACGAACTTTAGCAATGGAATTTTCCTGGCAGTAAAGAATATAATGTCAGTTCCTCGATAATGAAATTTGATATGGCATTGTCGACTGAACAAGTGAGAATGAACTTGTCTAAAATTGCATAAAAGCTAGAAAAGGCTATAGTCTTTTGAAAAATGGTTACCATACTTTCGTAAAATGAAGAAAAAAATGTATTTAGATTGAACTTTGCGGCAATCTGAAAACATCGACGGATTCCTTGGACTATAAGGATTGAGATTCTCATATAAAAAATTTCAGTTACCGAAGTTCTGAAAGAATTATTCACTCATAAAAGTACCATTTCGTTGACATTTCACGTGACTTCATACTAATTGATATACGAAAGTGAATTAAATAAACACTATAAAATAATTTTTTTTCTTTATTTTCTGTAATTTGGAAATGTTTAAAATGAAAAAATCATTTTTCAAATTGAGAAGATTTATCAAATATGGGAATACTTATGTTCAATTCAGTTCCATTTGAAAAAGCGAAAAAACAGTTACTGATTTGACTAGCATGAAGCGATAGAACCTCCTTAAGGCGATGTGAAAGGTCAACATAACCTCACAAATTTTCGGACAAATCGTTCTTATAGATCGTTGATATTTAGGACAAGATAAAAGTGTCAAGCCCTGTAGAATTGATTGATGCAGGGCCTGAGACTTCGCTTTAGATCTTAATTTTGACCATTTCGAAGAACGATCTGACAAAAAATCCAGCTATTGTCCCCGCACTCATGTGTCACGTGATACATCTTTCGCATCACCTTCTAGATTAGACAGGTCTAAAATATTTCGATTTTTTCCTCAACTAAACATCAAAGATTCCATTAAAGTCTTAAAAAATATATATTACCGAACTTTTTTTCGATAAAAACGCGATTTAATTCGAAAAAACGTGAAAATGTCGATTCCATGAATGAAAACAGCTGATGATGACAACGAAGTCAATTGATCAACTTCATCTTAAATATTATCCTCCTGATAACTTTTTGACAGTAATTAATTCGAAAAAACGTGAAAATGTCGATTCCATGCATGAAAACAGCTGATGACGACGAAGTCAATTGATCAACTTTATCTTAAATATTATCCTCCTGATAACTTTTTGACAGTAATTTTCGATGGAATACTTTGAAGTGTAGTAACAATTATTTTTCCTGTGGATAAAAATTTTGCAATTTTTTCAAAAAATTAAAGAAAACTGAAGTACTTTGAAGATCTATAATAATATTAGAAACGTTTTACTATCTAAAATCTTAATATTTACAATAAGGGCTCTCACGAAAAAGTACACGAAATTCTGATTTTCAACAATAAACATTTCGATATCTACGTAATGAAATCCTTTGAAATAACACACGTATGCACATCATATCAAAAACGAGATTTAAGCGTTCTTAACAAAATTCTAAAAAAAATGATATAGCTACTAAAAATGAAATTGACAAGAATTTGATGAAACTTGACAGAATATCCTTCGACGAAAAATTACAGATTATTTTTTTCTAAATTCTCCTCCTCATACCTACAGAATGATAGAACAGCAAAAATTTTAGGCACATGAAAATATACACTCTGTGTATAAGGATGTATTTGTTAGTCGATTACTCAAGAATTATATGAATAAAACATTTGAAATAATTAGATCGTAATTATTTGACATATAAAAACATTATCGTCAAGTTTAATCAAAGTCTTATCATTTTTCACATGTGCTTGTCCATATTGTGATATCGAGACCCCTTGAAAACGGTATCGCATAATTTGAGCCCTCTCTTAACATTATAAAAATGTACATTCGATTCCTCCTGAACTGGATGCACGGGAAAGCCACGTGCGAGAAACGCGAGGGGGCCAACTTGGCCACTGGGTGAAAGCAGAAGAGAGAATCGTCAATCACCTTTTCCTTCTCCTCCTCCTCCGCCTCCTTCATCGGGATCCTTACTTTTCTCTCTCTCTTGCACTCTTTGTTTGCCTCTTTTGCGAGGAGGAGGAGGAAAACGTCACAGTGCGAGGAGCGAGGGCATCGAGACAACAGCTCGCGGTGTGTCTCGTGCTCCAAAACATAAAAATAAATAGATAAAAAAAAATTAATAAGTCACAATAAAATGGCCGAAAAATAATGTTTTGAACAAAAATAATAATAAATATATTTTTTAAAAAAGCGGGAAATAACTTGTATACTGAAAGTGAATTTCAACGAGTAAAATTTGCATGTGAAATAATTACATAAAAGAAAAATAATCTTTGTTCTAGAATAAATGAACGAAAGTGAAAATATGCAAATTGTGAAAGTGAACGATTAAAATGATAATGAAAAATTTCAAAAAATATTTTTGACCAATTAAAAAATACGTAACAAAAATCAATGACGATATTGATAAAATTGAATTCGGTCCCAATCGATGAATAATTTAAAAAAATTTTAAATAAAAATCTTTTCAAATCTTTTTTCTTCAATTAATCATAAATAAAACGAAAAAAGAAGATCGACGCATTTTTTACGATGCGAGAGAAATTAAAAATCTAAAATTGCCCCGAGATTGGAAAATGTCGATTGAAAAAAGTTTATCGAGGCTCCTCGTGATATATCTCGGGATCTCGACGTGTCGATCGGCAAGGCCGAGCATTTATTCGCAGGATCAGGATAATCGATCGGACAGGCGGCAATTGAGATTTCCCAGCTCGATATTGGCGAATGTGAGGATCAATGAAAATCGTGATTCAGATAAAAATGAAGAATTGGAAAAAATCGGTAGAAGAGGAATGGACAAAAGCTGGAGAAGATTCGCGGAGGATTTCGAGCTCGACGAGTCGTTGGACACTTGGAACGAGCCGGAGATCGACAATTCTCGTAGGCTCGAGGACTTTTTGAGAGACTTGAAAAATAATTATGGAGCCGGCGAATACGCGAGTTCGGGCAAACGGGGAGGAAGACGAAGAAAGCTGAGCAGCCACGAGCAGGGAATTTTACTCGTCGAGACACTGAAGAAGAAAAAAAATGTCACCTCGGGTGTTAACGATTATCGAGGATATTCTACTGCAAGTTCTGCTGTAAATGGTGGCATTATGGATATGCTGGGAAGAAGTACGAAGATTTATCATTTTAAACTCTGAAAGAAAAATTTATGGTTCACAAACCATGGTCAAAGTCAGGGACTTTGTATTCAACTTCAAACTGTAGTTTATATGTTTGATTTACGATTCGTTTTATGGTGTTTCGGTACATAAGTGCATGACCAGAATGTAATAAAATTTCGCCAGAATTTTCTGAAGCATAAAATACGTAAACGTAATTTTTTTGAAATTTTCATGTACATAAGTTTTCGAGTAATCGAAAGAGAAAATTGTACTTTTTTTCTATAAATATAGGTATTGACTTCGTATATAGAAACGGAAATTTATTCTTCAGTAGCTCAATATCCACGTGCACGAATATTTTTTTTGGAAATTTGTATTTATTTAATAAGAACATTTTGTTAAACTTTTTAATTCAATTCTGATCACTTGTCGATTCACTTTATTTTATGTGTTAATTTTTTTTCGTTTGTTGTTTTTAAATAGTTTGCGGAATGAAGTAGGCAGAGTGAATTCACCTGTTGACCGATTTTATTTTATTATCGTATGATCTTGGAGGATTTTAAAAAATGAATGGTGCAAGATTAGAGTCGATATCTAATATTTTAGAAGTTAAAGGATTATTTGATATTCAATCTGAAATTTTATGTAGATGACGATAGTGCTCATTTAAATCTGGGCACAGAAACGTGTAATAAGAAAGCCCAAAAAATTATTTTTTTATTTGCAATACCGATCGGTCAAAAAGTCATAATTTCATTTTTTATCAATTTCAAACGTACTATTATTTTTAAAATAACACACATATTTCTCTTAATCCTTAATTCTCAATAATAATGTAATATCCGTTAGTCAAAAAATATAGAAAAAAAACGCTTAAACCTCGAGATTTATCTATTTTTGAAAAATCAAACCAGGAGTCTCCTAAAGATATCGAAAATACGAATTAAAAACTATTTTAAGAGACTCATTATTTCATTTAATTTTTTTAAAATTTTATTATATATTATGTACCATCAATTTTATTATATTCGATTTTGCTGATTTATTGTAGAATTAAAATTTTTTTTCATCATCCATGTAAAAAATTTGCTAGTCCACATTGTTCAGTTGTGTCCCAGACCATGATATTCCCATAACAAAACCAAAAATCATTTGATAGAATAAATTAGAAAATTCACTCTATAAATTATAATTCGTAACGCTATAAATAAAAAATGCTTCAAAAAACGAATTTAAAAAAAATTTCATCAGGTATATCGAAGCTCTCAATTAACTTGAAGTTTACTTGTTGCAGTGATACCTCAGACTTGCAAATACCGTGGGGCCAAGTTCGAGTGCGGTTTGAGCATAAGTTGCGTCCTCAGCGGTGGTCACCCTGTCGATTTGTGTTCGGGCGGTCTGATTTGGTCCTGCTGCGTTGACGTCGACGACGACGAAATACCTGACAAAGTTCCCAGGCCGAGCGTTGCTCTGTTGCAAAATGCGAGTGAGTAATTTGTTGCTTATATCCTTTCCTAAAAATTAATCATACCCAAAAAAAATAGCACGAGACGCGAGGTTTACTTTTCCTATTAAAGAAAATAGGACGAGACCCTGAGTATGAATATGAAAGCAAAAAAAAAACAAATTCATTACGTAAATGCGTAATGCGTATTAGGAATAATGGCAACGAATTGCAATAAATTTCAACAGCTCGAGCTCGAAAATGGAAAATGATGAAAAATCAGAAATATTTGTTGAGAAATCGTCCCTGAACCGAGCGTCCTGAAATAAAGATTATTTAAGTATTAAGTTTAATTTTAACTTAATTACGCATGAAATGAGAAGAAAAAGTGGAAATTCGAGATTTTTCAAAGTAAGTGAATTTTAGCATTCTCGCTAAATCTGGCGAATCAGCGTCCATACGTCGACGAGGAAGTGAATATCTACAATTCCGGTACGAAACGTCCAGAATCGAATTACCACGAGTCCGCATCGTCGAATCGTCCCTCGAGCCATTTTTTCACGAGTCTGAGCGGCCTCAAGCCCTCCAACAATATTTACGATCAGAATTACGGAATTTGGAACGCCGGCGATCGACCGAACGATATTCACGGCGACCGTCCCGAATCTCATTATTATCAACCGATCGCCGACGATTTTCCCAACAACGATGATTACGATAATCCTGCCATTTATCGTCCGCAACACCAGGACTCTCATTCTTACCACTCCTCTTATCGTGGTAATCAGAAAACGAGAAAAAAATGAATTTGTCAAATATTTTCAAAAAAAGTTCAATAGACTCTTCAAAATTCGAATATTTATTAAATAATTATGTGAGGACTCTCATCTCGCCACTCCTCTTATCGTGGTAATGAAAAAACGAAAAAAAATGTCAACAATTTAAAAAAAAAGTTCAATAGACTCTTCAAGATTCGAATAATTATTAAATAATTATGTGAGGATTTTAATTTTTACCGTTCCTCTTAGTGTGGTGATTACAAATCGAAAAAAACGAATTTGTGAACTATTTTCAAAAAAAAATTCAATTTATTCTTCAAAATTCGAATAATTATTTATTAAATAAATATGAGGACTCCCATTCTTATCATTCCTCTTATCATTTTAACTCGAGAAAAAATTATTATAACAATTTTCAATAAAAATTTCAATGTAAAAAATTGAACAATTATGAAATAATTACGTCAAGACTCTCGTTGTGATCAGAAGATAAAAAGAAAAACGCCTTTGATAACCATTTAAAAAAAATGTAGTAATTTTTGAAATTAAATATTTATGAAATAATCAGCTGAATTCATGAAAAATAAGAGGAGTCTGGAACATTTGAAATTATTATTGTTTTTAGGCACATTCATGCACAAAAAGACACGATCGATATAATTTCAATCAATATCTCTTCACAATCACGCTTCTTGCAGCCTCTGGGACTACGCGAATCCTCGATTTCTCTCGATTATCGCCTTGGTGCACTCTATATTTTACCCCCGAAAAGAATGCAAACAATGATTTTTGTTTCACATTTGGCTTCAGGATTGCGTTTGGAATTTTTTTAACCTACCTTAACCCTTTACTCAATTTATTTATAATTTTCAGGCTGCGGGGAACTCTACACGAGGAGTAACAGAATCGTCGGAGGACACAGTTCCGGTTTTGGAAGCCATCCTTGGCAGGTATTACATAATCATTTTTCAAATTTTTTTTACAAATTTTACGTTTTATTTCCAACATCCTATAAAAAATAAATAAAAAATTATCTTAAATTTTAGGCCGCAATAATAAAATCAGGATTCTTATCGAAAAAATTATCCTGCGGTGGAGCTCTATTGAACAATCGATGGGTCGTGACTGCAGCCCACTGCGTAGCGACGTAAATATTCAATGGGATAGATTATTTAAATATTCAAAAAAATCTTAAAAAATTTTTAATTATTTTTTCCCCAACAATCAGGACTCCAAACAACAATTTGAAAGTTCGTCTAGGCGAATGGGACGTTCGCGATGCTGGGGAGAAATATTTGCACGAGGAGTACAATATCGAAAGAAAAGAAGTTCATCCACAATATTCACCTACGGATTTTCGTAATGACGTCGCTCTGGTAAAACTTTCGAGGAGTGTGGCGTTCAAGCAGCACATCGTCCCGGTCTGTCTGCCAGCCAGGAATCTCAAACTTTCCGGCAAAACGGCTACGGTCGCCGGTTGGGGACGAACTCGTCACGGTCAGAGCTCGGCCCCTTCGGTCCTTCAGGAGGTCGACGTCGAGGTTATCATTTATCATCACCATTTCACGAGGGCGGTGACCCAAATTAATGTGTAGAGATTTTTATTTGATAACGTTTGGTGATAGTGTTCTTTAATGTCAAACATGAAGATACACATTTTTTTCCGATTTTTCTTCTATTCAGTCCCGAATAATTATCATCCCAGCGTGTAAATTGAAGAGAAACATCATCAAGCGGAATTATTTCCAAGATAATTCGTTGAAAAATTTGCCTTAACGTTGTTCGATGTTATTTTTGAAAATATACAAAATTTGTAGTACCTTCATCGTATAGAAATTGAGATATTAATTGTACAAAGTCATACCTTATGAAACGTTGCAAAAAGTTCCGATTTTCAAAAATAAATATCTAAAATTCTAGACAGATAATCTCGTAAGAGTTTTAGCAGACGTGGTGTATTGGATTTTCTTCACTATAAAATCATTCATAAAAGATGGAAATTGATTTTCATGTTAGAAACGATCTAATCTCCTTCAAGATCAAAACTCAAAATCGCATAAAAATGAAATTGCGAAAAATCGTGTGGAACGTCTTTCAAAGTACATGGAAACAAGAATATGTAAAAAAAGGAATCTAATTTGTTACATTATTTAAAAAATTTAAACACAGGAACTGAAAAATGTTTTTTTAAATTTGATATTTTTTGAACAGTGATCAATAAAAGTCACAAAGCACTTGAATCACGAAGGGTAAAATAATGTCACAACAATTAAGTCAAGAATTAACATTTTTCAAACTGTGTGATTTGTCATATAATGCCCCATAGAAAATGAATTTGTAAAAAAAATTTATTTTCATGTTAATATCAAAGAACATTCTTGCCATATGTTATTGAATTCTCTACATTTTGTTATTCCATGTTTTTAACACATAAACAATGATGAGGGTCATCCATTCTCCATATAATATCATTCACCAAATAATTTTCCAATCATCGTATATTGATTGGAAGATATCGTTATTTTTTATTTATTTAAAAGATTTTTATTTTCAACTAAGTTTTGTGTCTTTTATACACATCATATTGTTTTTAACAGAAAAACATACAAATTATTTCGAATTCCTGAAAATGTTTATTTTTGATCAAGGTGATTCCGAACGAACGTTGTCAGCGATGGTTCAGGGCAGCTGGTCGCCGGGAAACGATTCATGACGTATTCTTATGCGCTGGATATAAAGAGGGTGGTCGAGACTCGTGCCAGGTAAATTTAGGATGTTTATAAAAAATAACAGCAAAAACACAAATGACGAATATTTTATAATCAATAAATTGGTAAATTTAGCACTTCTCAAATAAGCACCAAAATACGCGTTTGCTGAATTGTTGATGCAAATGTTGGAAATTCAAAATTGAAGTTTTGTTATATACTGAATGATAAAAAAGTAATGAACAATTTATAACTAACATTTTGGGCTTTCATTCTCATTTATAATTGTAATCAATCCATTGGATTCATTTCATGGTCGTGGATTCTAAATTTTTCGTAGAAGCTCACAATGAATTTTTTTTATTCGTAATTTTGTACTATTCACTTTAATTTTAATTTTGAAGTAACGAGAGAAATAATTCAATGCTTGGTAATAATTTTTCAAGGGCGATTCCGGAGGTCCACTGACGATGTCGGTTGAGGGTAGGCACGTACTGATTGGCCTCGTATCCTGGGGAATCGGCTGCGGACGAGAGCACTTGCCCGGCGTTTACACGAACATTCAAAAATTCGTGCCCTGGATCGACAAGGTGATGAGCTGAGACACCCCATAAGCAACAAAAAACGATTAGATGCGAAATAAATGCTCATGACAGCATTTCATCGAACGGAAAGCATTGATAAAAATTCGAGAAGAGAAAAGAAAAAATTTCTGAACCGTCCAAAGAAGCCTTTTCATTGTACTATATACATATAAAGTTAATAATTCCTGTTAATTAATTGTAATATATTTATACATTTATGAACGCTACGATTCGAATATTCTTGTTATAATTTTTTCAACGATATTAAATAAGAAGTAAGGAAGTATCTAAAGTTGCATGTACTTATTTTATATTTAAATAAAATACTTTTCAAGCAGTCCGATATTAATACAAAACTGAAAAGATAAATTGGCTCCGATCATATCATAAAAATGTCACTCAATTGATGAAATGGAGCAAATTTGTTGGGTGTACTTTCGAAAATTACGTCCAAATGAGCTAAAATTTTACCCAAATGTTTATGAGAGGGTTCCCCTTTACGAAAGGGATATTCTCTTTGGAAACTTCAACACGTGGGCCAACGCTGTCAGATCTCGAGAAATCTTGCTATTTCGAGTTATTGAATAGAGTAGAAAGGCAAGGTTGTCATGCGGGAAATAAAGAGATCTAGGATTCTTTAAATGCTCGTTTAATGAACTTAACCGAAATTGAATACAATGTGTAAGCAAGGGTATCTACGGACTCTTACTCACAATTTACATTCGTTTCTTATAATTAGCTTGAGGTTACAATGTTGGTTAGCAAAGGTATTTACGAATCTTTACCAATGATACTGTTACCTGTTAATAAATATCTTAATTACTTTAGGAAGGTGTCTTCTTCGTTATTTAAGTCTTTCGGCAGAAGTTTTCTTATTCGTTGCACTTTGGCTTTTAATTATTAAATCTTCTGACTCTTTAAATAAATTTCGTAGGCTTCGATTGCCTATTTGAAGTGTTTGGAAATACAAGATAATACGTCTCAAGATACTCTCTGTCTTTTACGGAAGATCAGGAGTTTGAACGGACAATACGACTCGTAGAGATTTCACGGTGATACTGCCATTTGACGTGTAAAAATTAGAGGTTTTTATAGTCCAGATTGTGTCCAAAAGTGGGAGAAATTAATTAGGAGGTGGAGATGACTAACCCCTTTTATAGGTTTTCATAAATTTGTCAAAATAATTTAGGTCAGTAGATTGCTGCACGTGAAACTTTGCTTGGATCGTGCACCTTTGTTCTCCACAAATGTAAACACATTCGGACTAATAATGGGGTCGGATGATCTATTCAGTATTGTCTATGTTTTAAGACAGGAGTCCTGTCTTTGCTCAGCGGGTACGCCCGTGGTTCAAGTACGACGGCGTTGAGGGTCTCTTAGAGAGAGGAAAAATATAAAAGTATCTTTAGGAATTTGGTAGTACGCGACAATTGATACGTAAAAAGTCCTATGAAGGGATTTTCATTGCAATAGTTTCTAAAATAATCAACTTCAAAGTTTGTCATTTAACCTTTACGTGTATATCTATATAGCACTGTTTAAAAATTTCAGCAAATTTGGGCATAACCGGTTTTTGGAAGTTTATCCAATTTGTATACTTAATTATACTATAATTTTTCCACCATCGTTAAATAATTACTGTGAGAGAGTTTTAACAAAAAGATCTTCAATTCTATTAGATACTATTTTTGAATTGGCCGAGAGGGATCCTGCTTTTCCAACGATCGGTTAAGCGATTTGATTTCTTGTCGGTATAAGACGGTATATTTTACCTCCCTCGATGTGTAATATACTATTTCGACAAATATGAATGGCCCGTAATGGTGCGAGCTCATTCGTTTGACCAACTTCATTTTCTATCCTATCTGAAATTGGCTCAAATTTTGACAATTCGCAAAAATTGGTTGTTATTCAAATCGGGTGTAAGAAAGACGAGAAAAGTGAAAAAAACGTCGATAAGAAAAAAGAAAAGGAGATTAAAAAATCATCAAAATTATTGCAAATATCTGCAACTGCTGGATTGCTTTATTTTTCGTTTTCCTTTTATTAGATTATTATAAGGGCAAATACGATGGTAATCTGACGTCCAATGATGGCATGTTTTTTAATTAATTAATTAATCCTCATAAAAAATGCAACATCTTTTACAAGAACTTTAAAAATTTTCAAATCGTTTGTAAAAATTTGAGAAAAAAACCTATATATAAATGAACTTCAGCATCCTTATGAAGTGCTATCGTCAATAACAGTAAATTAACGAAAAAACAATGAATTATCACGCGGAAATTGCATTGTACCGCGTCTGCCAATTTTTACCAACAGATGATAATTTGAAAACTGGCTAGTGAATCGATGCAACGAAACTCTTTCTCAGCATTTGGTTAAGTAGTTATTTTTTCTCGTTGCCACTTCGTCAGATGGTAATTCAAAAAGAAAATCATTGAAAGGTAAAAACTGGAGGTCTCGACGAGCCGTCGGTGCGAATCCTCCGGGATGTCTCGACAGGAGTCTCGTTTATCGCTACTTGCAACGGGGCTAAGGTCCTAATTAGAGCCAGATTAAACGCTTGTCCTGGAAGGCATTTCCAGGAATTCTCGCCGGGTTGTTCCCTCGTAACGGCCAGAGCACCCCTCTCGTTCAACCCCTCCGTCGGAATACCGATACGTCTCGGGTTATCCGGTATACAGGGACACACGGAGAGGAAAGCGATTGTACCGCACACACTCCGTGAGTCAGGTGGAGTCTCCGTTGAACGCCGGATGCCGTGTATACGAACCGGGCGGCGACGGTGTCTCTCGTTCGGCCACCCCCTTCCCCCGCAGAGAGGGGACGGAATCGCGCTGATGGCGAATTTTCCGTGGGACGAAGACACGAATATCCCTCCACCCTCCGCATTCATCCCCTGCCGCTACACCCTCTACCGGAGCCCCGAGCCACCCCCCCCTGACGACTGGAGGGCTTAATGAAAAGTGTTTGCCCCGTAAAAGTTAAGATTAATTGGCGCTTGGGGGATGGTTACCGCGGTAATCAGCCCGCTCCAGTGGTTTTCAAACGAAAACCCGAAACTGGTGCTGAGTTTTATTTTTACACGGAAATCACCGGCTTAAGTTCATTCCGGGTCTTCCGCATATATCATTGATTGGCTAATTAATACGGATCAACCAAAGTCTGAAGCTGTCATGTCATCGTTTTATCGTTGACTGTTGACAGGTACTTTAGACAGCACCGAATATAGCTCTTAAATATCATCGTTGTTGATGTTATTGTGAATAATAAGTCGAATGATAATAGATTTAATTTTGGTTCCTTGGTTCCTATTGATGACATGTGGAACTTTGGAATTGCCATTTAGGGTCGATACGAGCGGGGTTGAGTAACGCTGCTGGAACGAGAGGTTAATTTGGCGACACCTAGTTTCATTAACAACGCCATTAAAAGTAATGGCCGACCTGAGCGTCTCGGAGGAGGGTTCGCCAGCTTCGGGGACGCGGCCCGAAGGTGGCGTTTCCTCCAAGGATACGTGCCATGATAATGCTCGGAGCTTTCTTGTATACAAGTGAGATCTTTTTTGGATATTTTTGTTGACCTGTGCTGGGGAAACTCGCATCGCTTGGGTTGCGAACCTCTTTTTTTTTAGCATTTTGGCCATTTCTAGAAGAAAATCCTCTAATTATTCCGAGTGCAAGCCAAAAATTCGAGTTGAACGAGCCAGAAAAACTCATTTCCGGCTCTACATCACCGGAGCTCTGGATTTGCCGGAATTCGTATAATGATAAGAGCGAAAAATGGAGAATAAATCGAAATAAAATATGAGGAAGCGTTCAATGCCAAATATTTCGAGAGATAATATCGATCGACGAAGAATAAATGAAAAAAAAAATGAGAGCGAGAAAGAGAAAAGAGATCATGTCGATATTATCAATTCGATAACGGCGATTCTCGTATCTGCGATAATTAAAACGTTATTGGCAAAGATTTAACGACTTAACGATCTGGTGAACGAGGATAAAATGCGACAGGAAGGAAAAGAGCAAAAAATATTGCAGAAATACAAATAAAATTTTTCAAAAAAAATAAAATAAATATCGGAAAATTCAAAAATGAAAATAAATAAAGTGAACGAGTCATGAAATAAAATTTCAAAAAATGTCAAATTCGTATATTTTCCGAAAATAAATTCTGGAAATGAAAATTTTTTGAAAATGATCGATCGATTTTTTTTCACGTATACAAAGGCAGCGATTAGGCTCGCGTTAGCGTCCGTTTCTCTCTTTGTACATCGGCTTCGTAAACACGCCAGATATGCATCCGCGCTCGTCAAACACAAGCCGCGAGCCCTGTCCGTATAGAATGCCGATATCGCTTCCTCTCTCCCTTTACCTCATCACTTCTCTCTCTCTCTCTCTTTGGAGTTACGTGTCGCACACGTGTTTGCTCGAACCTCCAGGCACGTACCAATATTCCCATTAGTCAACTATACCGAACGTGTATCAATTTTTCCTCCAAAAAAAAAAACGAAAATTTTGACAGCTCGATCTGAAACGTCAAAAAGTGTAAACACTGTGGTAATAATAATAGTATTAATAATACAATATTTAACATTATATCAAAACGATATTGTAATGACACAATGTGAGTAATCGATTTTGGAAAATGTGATTTTCTCTGTCTTTTTTTTTCTTATTCGGGATAAGGCGTTCGAACGATAAAAAGTATTTCAATGCTCGAGTAATGCGAGAGCAAACAGAATCGGAACGGGCGAGGGATGGGACGAAGAAATTTAATCCGCGATTCCGCCATTTTCGAGTGCGATCGCTGGAAAAGCTCGATCGCGACGGTCAGATTAATCTCGCGTTTTGTTTTTCGAGATTACAGAAACGAGACTGAAAGAGCGAGAAAGAAAGAGATCGGAAAGAAAAGGAGGAGCGAAAGGAATCATTTATTTCTCTTTTTTTATGAATTATTGAATCCGGATAAACAGTCTTCAGGAAAATCTAACAATTTTCCAAAACTTATTTAAACAATTAATAACTAAAAAAATATATATCTATGTCTATAGAATATACAAAAATTATTTATTTTGCAGGAAAAATCAATTTTTCGTTTGGAAAGTCATCTTCTTGTACGCACTTCCGGTCCAGACCGGAAGTCCCTCGAAAATGCTTCGAAAAAATTCTATATGAATTGTTTTTCCGTTCTGATCGCTCTTTCATCGGCATAAATATTTAAAAATCTTTCACCGGGTTATGAAAAATACAAAAAAGAAAAATCTTTGGAGAGGAAAAAATGTCTTGGCAAGGATTTTGTCGGCTTCTGGTTCGAAGGCGGTTTCTGTCCTCGGATTTGGCGTTAGCGGGTACGGCACACGGACGAGGGGGGCGGAGCCACGAAACTCCGCACCCGGGCGGGGCAGCCCCGATTTAATCACCGCTCGAGTTCTCCCCGGCTCGGCGGATGTGCGCGCGAGGGGGTGGTTGCTCATTGCTGATGCCAGTGGTGGTGGAGATGCTGGTACTGATTGGGAAGGGGAACATTTCCGAGGCGAGCCGAATCGAGCAGATCGAGCCTTGCACGCGACTCGCGAGCGCGACTGCACGCTCTCCCCGCGCGATCGAATATCATTTTTCTCCACGTTCACCAGTTCACGAAATTTATTTTGACGTTTTACGACGAGCGATTTACGAGGCTCGCTTAAAATCCTCGGAAAGTACTCGCGGAACTATATGTGACGCCTCAATTTTTTCATATTTTTTTAAATTGTGAAGTGATTTTTTATTTGTTTTTAACGTTTTTTTCATCGCTGTCACGTCAGTTTGACGTTCATCGGATTGGAAAACCTACTGACCTCATTTAGGTCGTTGTTTTGGGCTTACTGACACTTGATGTGATTTTTCAGCCTGCTGGAATTTTGGTGATTCGTTGTTTTTAACGAAAAACTTGTTAAGCAATGTTCGGGTTTTAACTAATTTTTTTTTGGTTTAAATATTTCTGTAAAGTTATTAATAATTCTCTAATCACGTCGCTGAAATATGTAAAAAATTATTAATATTTGTTTCGACCTCGTTAAAAATTTGCACGACTTTGTTAACTATTTTCCGATTTCGCGTGAAATCCAAATTCCACAGTCTTGACAATTTTTTCCTATTTTTATTATTGTCCCAAAACGCACAAGAGGTTCGCCGGCATTGAAAAACGAAGTGAAATTTCCCGTCGGTCGTCTGTGACCGAGACCTCGTTGATGATCCAGCGAAAAAAATAAAGTATAAAATGATAAAACCGAAACGCGACTTGTGACTGCTGGTAATTTGGAAAGTGTGAAAAAAATGCTGCGTGCGGAGATGGGTCGTTGTCGAGAGGAGGAAAATGGGAAGAGAAGTTACGGGGATAATTCTCCGGTTCGAGAGATCGAGAGGACGGAATTGACGAACCGATCGCCATTGAGGTCGATCGGTAAGACCTCATTCTGCATCGACGCCCTCCTAGGACGTCCCGGGGGATACGTCAGGATGCCAACGGAGGAGTCTCACCAGAACAAAATCCTTGGGGACGTCCATTACACGGGGAAGTCGAGGAAAACCGACGAGGACGAGGACGAGGACGAAAATTTCGAGGACGACGAGGACGAGGACGAGAATCGCGATTTATTCAGATCGCATCAGGAGAGAAATTTCGAAACCGAAAGATTCATCAGATCGGAAAATTACGGAAAAATGGATAAGAATAATTATCCGATATCAGAAATGAATATCTCAATGAGGACTGAAATAAATATATCCAAGGTCGAGAAACATTTTTCGCGACCTGAATTGAATTTTTCCAAGCTCGAGAAGAATTATCCAAGATCGATTTCACATCAGGACCAAGGAAAAATCGTTCCTGGTGAGATCTCACCAGGTATCCTGGGTCGTCTCGGTGAATCTCACCAGGTAGATCGGGACGAAGATGAGGAGGAGGTTGACGTCGAGGTCGAGGATGATCCGGTTGGACAGCGTCGACGGAACAGCGCGAGTCCGGAGAGCAACGGGGGAAGTCCGTCCCCGCCTATATCTCCGGGTTCTGAACCCGCGATGACCATGAATCCATCCCCAGGTTGCGGTAATTCCTCGACAATGTCCTTGAGCGCGGGTAATCCTGGCCCTGGAGGTGCGGCCATTCACCTTGGACCAGGAAACTTTGTTAATTCCTTGGGAAATGGGATCCCCAGTACGGGACAACATCAGGTACTGCGACAGAATGCTGCCGGTATAATTCTACATCCTGGAGCTGGAAGCTCGCTCATTCACCCTGGAAGTCTGTATTATCACCCTGGGGCATCCGGCAATCCTGGAGGCAGCGCTTTTCATTCGATCCATAAGGAATCCACTCCCGGCGGTGTTGGGCACGCTAATCCTGGAGTTCATCAGCACCACATTCATCCTCTGCAGCTCGAGTGGCTTGCCAGGACGGGGATGCTGTATCCGCGGTTGCCAGCCGATTTAGCAGGTTTGTCAAAATTTGAATAATAACCAATAATCCATCAGAAAATTTACAGCTGAATTCAATCATGTCAAGATAACCGACTAGAAATTCAAACAAGCAACGACTTTGAAATACAATTGTTTGCGGATATTTCAAAAAGCATCCGGCCATCATATACTTTATATTTCACCAGACCTTGATCAGGGTCGCATAAAGTGTTTACACTTCAAATGAGGTAAAATGGACCTGACGAAAGTCGTTGTGACATCTGATGGCAAAAAATCGAATTAGTAAGAAGATGCATATTCAATAGAATACCACAATCATTATAATCGTTGAGCACATACATATAAGCAGATTATGATCGGGAACTAATGTAACTAAAGTCCTGATATATTTAACCAAGTACTTAATAAAGTGCTACACTGTTAATGGTGCTTCATATTACCCTCCACAATTTTGAGAAATCCAACTATTTTAAAATACCTTGAAAGTTTTTGATGATTTCACAACAAACCTTATAAAACATAGCTTATCTTCTATCGGATCACGATCAGGTCCTAATATACAGTACCTGATAAAGTGTAGCACTATCCATAAGATGTATCGCTGAATATGACCAAATAGAAATCCAAGAAATCTCAAAATACAAAGATTATGAGGATATTAAAAAAGATATGGACAAAATATAAATTACCCTGAATTCGTATCAGGTCCTGATACAAGGTATCTGATAATGTGCATCACTATAAAATGGCATGTGTATAGTAGAAATTTACAAAATGTGAAGATTTCGAAATACACTTTATTTGTGGCTATTGCTAATGATGACCTGACAATATTCTATCTTCCATAAGATCATGATCAGGTCATGATATACGGTATCTACCCAATAAATTCTAATACTGCAAATAACACAAATATAACGCTTATAAACCGACTATAGAAATCCAACAAATATATTAATTTTAAAGTACAATTTGTTGGAGGCTATCACCGAAAGATTATATCCAAGTCGACCTCATCCTTCACTCCATCTCAGGCCGACCTTATAAGAACTCCGAATCGGGCATATACTATGTAGTTAATAGATAAACGAGGTTATTAAAATCTGAATCCTTTTTCTTAAACGTTTGGAACAAATTTCTGCAATTCAGTAGCTTTTGAATAAAATCCAGCATTTCTGTTCACAGTTGTTATTGCAAAATGACTGATCGTTCATTTCAAATATCTCTAATTGGGGTGGACCTTATTAAAAATTAAACATCGCATCCATAGCAGAATACTGGTAATCATTTTTTGTGCTTCTTAGATGCTCAAAAAAGCAACCTTTAGACAAATCCAAACTTACTATATTGGATGACAAATAAACAGACACACTGTACACGTACATGTAGACATAGTGATTCAATATATCGATCTGTGATCCGGTATCGACGAAACACCGGCAGGTTGCCATTAATTTGAGTACAAATTGAGGTCGTGATAAGAGGCTTCAAATCCACTGGAGATTTCGATCTATACACGTTATAAATCGTTCCTTTAATTCCGGGGTAATTGCGTTCGAAACAGCTTTACGGGAATAAATAACCACGCCGATAGCGAAGCTATCGGAGGATCAATCGTATCGTGGATTATCCCCACTCGATAAATACCTACTCGTATCGCCTCACGATAGCCACTAAAATATTTTTCTTGCGACCAGATCATATCTCGCGTTTTACCTCTAAATCTCGATCGTTATTCACCAAAAAATTTTCAATCTTCATTCTTCGAGATAAATAATTTTAAACATTTTTATGAATTAATTTAAAGACAACGAAATATTTATAATATCACAATATTTTTCATCATTCTCTCTTATTAACGATTCTTCATCATTTTTATTCTTTGGATAAATAAAATCTTAAGCATTTTCGTGGATGAACGAAGAGAGGAAAAAAGTAACAACAAAAATTAAAATAAATATACACGATCGTTATTTATAAGCTGGCGATGTCCGCGTTGCTTTTTTTTGTCGGTCCCGTTTCTCGTTTTATTTTCGTCCTGACGCAATGCGGAGCCGAGTTCCGAATGCGGAGTCTGTGTACGTCGGTTTTCGTTCACCGATAAAAAGTCTCGTTGTTTTTTCGTTTTTTTCTGTTCTCTTTTCGCTCTTTTTTGTTCCTCTGCCGATTTTTTTTTTTTCGTCGTCGCTCTTTTTTTAATTCTCGTGCGTAGATCAGCAACTACCAATCAGGATCATCTGACAGGAAAAGAGAGAGAGAGAGAGAAAGCTTCATTTTCCCTTGTCGGCGGCCATTCCCGTTTGTTTTTGGCTTCCGCTTTCCTCGTTCATCGACCAATTTGCGCGATAAAAATCTCTCGACTGATTGGACTGACAAAAACCTCGCCGCACAACCCATTTTTCCCTCCCGAATTTCTCTCTCTCTCTCTCTCTCTCTCTCTCTTTCCAACGAAATCCCAGCTTCGATTCCGTTTTTTTATTCTCGTTTCGAGCCTTTTTGTTCCTTTGATTTTTACGAGCGAATTGAACAAGGAAACTTTGAAAATACGGATTTTTAGAAATCCTTGTGTCTGGTTTGAAAACTTTACAGAAATGTTCATGTCAGCTTGACATATCGCGAGGATTTTATCACCTTAATTCGAATTTTTCTCTAATAAGTTGCCTAAAAAAGACCTAATTAAAAAATGTTAATGTTTCTTTAATTTCCTTAAAGCGACCTTATCAGTAACGTCTAGTATCGGATCCATCAACAATTTATCAAAATTAATAAAGATTCGAATAAAAGAGTTGGACAAATTACGATGATTTTGAATATTTTCTTTGTATGAATTTATTTTATGAAATTTTCGAAATGCAGAATTCAAATAACACATTTTTGAGTGAATTTCTAGAATTTTTTATATACGTCGTGTGCGTATATTACACAACAATTAATAATCAATTGCTAATATCTTATATATAATTAACGACAATAATAATAATAATATATCTAATAATAAAAATAATTATTAATAGAGTTTCGAATACGCAAGTTCGATAAATTATTCTAAACAAACTTGTATTTTTTCCATTAATTGCGAAAATATTTAAAAAAATTTTCGAACTAGCGCAAAATCAGAATGAGTCATTTTTTTGTAATTTTCTCCAATTTCGAATATTTTATTGTTCGCGTGAATCACACACGCGTGGCCTTATCTCGGGCTTAATTGACGTCGCCGTGCGAGCGCGCGATAGTCGTCTCGATGGGATTTTAAAAAAAGATAAAATTCGAAAAATAAAGGGATACAATATGCTCTCGTGGTCGAGTTTATAACATTCGGTGCATTAACGCGTGCAAACAACGGCGCAACGCCCGCAATCTGGACACTTGTTTTTTTTTTCAACCCCTCTCTATTCTTTTGCGTTTCTCGGAGAGTTTTCCCATCGTTAATGGACGCTAATTGACGCTCAAGTGCTAAAAAAACACCTCTGAGGTAATACCAAGTCAAAACTTTATCGCATTTCGCAATTCATAATTCAAAAAATAATTCTTTTTTCATTTGAGGTGATTTTTTGGAAATTAAAATATTTTTTTCGATTTTTTAGAATATTTATTTTTTAATTTTTTTCTCAATTTCATTTTAGTTTTTGGGCGTATATTATATTTGTATATAAATGTATTGTATCGTACACGCTCGTGGCCTGTCGGAGAGCGTGTTTCATCCCTTCCGAGCGTTTATATTCGAGCCGTTAGCGAAATTCGACGTTTTCGCTCGGTGGATCGACAATAACACGCGGCCCCTTCCACCCCTTCGTTCCCTTTTCGCGCCACCGGTATATCTCTCTGTCTCAGCGGTGACACGAGTGTCGATGTGTATCGAAATTTAACAGCCGGGATAATCCGACGAAAGCTCCCCAGAGTCAACGGGGCCCGTGTCGAAAGATAGAGAAGTCGCCAAAAACCGAATATAAAATATAAATTGACTCAACTCTTTCGTGACAGCTGTCAATCTACGTAACATGTGACTTTTGACATGCGTCAAATTCTCGTGGTCTTTAAGGTTGTACAGACACTTTTTTAAAAATTGCAAAAAATCGCTGATATTTTGGCACGTTATTTGGGAATATGTTCAAAAATTCTATTCCAAATTCGAAAATGATTCGTTGAATGGTTCAGAAGATATTTGATTCTAAGGTATCGTTTGAATTGTTTCTTACGGAAAATTCACAAATTTGCCTTGATAATTTATTGAGAACATGATTTTTCGTTCATATTTTTTTCCATAAAATTTTAATATTTTAACTTAATATTAGATATTTCTGTAGGTCTCTGAAAGACGAAGTCAAATAATATCAAAAATCAAGTCACATTTTTTTAAAGTGGTATAGCATTGAAAATTCACAAAACAAACTCAATTCATTAATTAAAACATACTCAAAAAATTTCACAAAAAAATTTTAATTTTAATATCTTCAATACGCTCGAAAATTGTCCATTAATAACAGAAACGCTTATTCTTATAACCAAAAGCAGAAAAAACGATAATGAAAAAAAAACATACAAAAAAACATCCAAAAAATTAGCAAATAAAACTCGCAACTACTTTCTTCATTCCTCGATACTTTGATGGATCCATATCCTCTTCATGGAATTCACAAAAGCGATCCTCAACAAAAAAAACGAATAAGAAGAATATAAAAGAAAAAAATGGCTTTCCGCGAAACGATAGCTTTGCTCGTCTCGTTTTAACGAAAATTGGCAATATTTGGATAATGGGCACGGGTAAATGTGCAATTAAGTTGTTTCGATTCGGTTTAAAGTGCGGAGGAACATTTATATATACGTATAGAAGACAAGTAAAAGCGGAGGAGTTCGGGGGAGGCGTGTTTGGTTTTCCCGGCTCGTTTTTCTTCGGGCCATCAGAGAAACTGGCTATATAGCGGGAGGAGAGGATGAGGAGGAGGAAAAAAGGAAAGAAAAAAAGAAAACAGAAAGAGAGCAAGCTCCGTGGAAAACTCGATGCTGGGGAGACTGTGCGCGAATGCGAATGGTTTATACGAGGGGTAAAAACGGTAGAACGGATGATTTAATTAGTTAATTGTGCGTCATTCATCCGTCTATTCATCCCCTGTGGACTGTGTATTTTTTTCTTTCTTTTTCTATCTCTCCCTCTCTCGCTCCTCGCGTCGCTATGGCGACGGGCTGTGCCTCTGAAAAAAGGTGGAAGCTTTTTCGTTCGAGAGAGACGGAGAGATAGCGAGAAGGGATGAATAAAAAAGTTTATTATGCGGTACTGAAGCTTTGGCGAAAAAACAGGGAATGCATTGGTATTATAAAAATAGAATATTATTGTCATGTTGACAGAGTATATATAAATGATCGTGGGTTGGAAAAATGGGCATAAAGATGTTATGTGAAGAGCCAAATAGAAAAAAAAATTTTTATATAATTTATTTTTTTGCTATCTGGTTCATGGATTTATTTATGAAGAAAATTTTTATTGGAAATTGATGCGAGAACAAAACATAGGATATTCAAGGTTATATGTAAATGCGGGTTGTATTGTTACGTACGTATGAAAAACATGAAAAAAATCTTACAATTTGTTTTAAAAACTAAGGGAAAGTGTTGTCAAACGTAGAGAGCTTTTTTCTTCAGAAACATATAAACTCCTTATTCCACCCACCAACTGAAGAACATCAGAAATCGAATTTTTATAAGACGACGAAGCTTTTTTAGGCATCGAAGCTTTTTTCGACAAGCTTTTTGTAAGTCGAAATCACTCGCATCTTTAAGGATATTTTTGTCCCGTCACATCTGCGGTACATCTATTTGGGTTTTTACTTCAAAAACATTCAACTTCTTTTATTCCACCCACCAACTAAAGAACATCAGAAAACGAATTTTTATAAGACATCGAAGCTTTTTTCGACAAAAGCTTTTTGTAAGTCGAAATCACTCGCATCTTTAAGGATATTTGTCGCGTCAAATCTGCGGTACATCTATTTGACTTTTCAACTTAATTCTGACGTGGAGATTTCAATAGCAATGAATTTTCTGGTGATTTTTACGAGAGCGGACACATGAGGTTAGATTGGAGTATCGCGAACGCTATTTCCTCAACGAAGTCGGCAAAATTCGTTTTTGTTTTTCATAACTACTTTGCAAAAATGACGAAGTTACCGAAAATTATTCATTTATCATTTCTAAAATCAGAATTCAAAAAAATTTTTATTTCTCGGCAGGTTTTAAATTGAAAAATTCATATTTTGATAGTTTTGACGAATTGTGAGTAACAGAAGTGAGGTTAGATTTACCCCTTAACCCGTCATTCATCGCACATTTTTAATGTTTCATAATGTTTTTTGACGGTTACGATATTTCATTCACATAGTTACGTATTCAGAAGATGAATAAGAATCTGACGATCGTTTTTTGTTTTCAAATCTTGGAAAAAAGTTATAAAAAAATGGAAGATAAATAACTCTGCTCGATATGCCAATGTACACCGATGTCTGTGAATGGAGAAAACGCAATTTTCAAAAATTTATATCTCTGAAACCAGACGGTAAGTTACGTCCAAATTTTGCACAATAACGTTCATCTATTTATTTATTGTTTCTCAAATTTTTGTACCTTAATCTTGGCATAGCATTTGTCATCGAACTACCTTAATTCTTCAACATCATCTCTTTTAAACGATCGGTAACCATACTTTTTTCTTTTCCAATCAATTCAGGGCAATAAACTCTGTATAGTAAATTTTAAATTCGCTAAAAATTTGAAAAGTAGATACGTATTTTTGACAGACATTCTTAAATTCCCGAAAGAAAAAAATACGGAATCCTTTTTGATGTTCTTCTCAAATATATAGGAATAAGGTTCAACAGAATGAAAACGAGTCGTCAAAGCGAGCTTTAGCAAATGGAATGAGCAAATGAGGTTCGCCATCAGGTGGGTAATGGTGTTTCTGAATTAGCTGTTCAGCACGAGGGGGTGGGCTAGTCGATCCCGGCTTGCTAGTCTGGCCGTCCGCAAGCAAACAGATCTTGGTTAGCCGATGTGTGTGCACCACGTATCGCGAATTCCCGAAATCCACCAAATTTCCCGCCACCCCCTCCTCCTCCTCCTCCTCATTCGACCTCATCCCTTTTCACCTTGATACACCGGTGTATACATATACGCGAAATTCCTCAACGGAAAACACATTATACCTTACTCGCCTCTGATGTTAATGACGTTATCCTCTCTTCTGCCAACCCCCTTCTTTCCAAACCCCCTATGCACCATCCACTCGACGACAATTTCCACAAGGACATAACGTAATAATCGCAATTACCGGTGATCGATACCCATGACCTGCTTATAATGTCCAATTAAGCTCGAGCCGGAGGGACTGTTTATGTTTCCCTTTCGCCACTCGATCGAATTCGAAGATATCATGTGCGTTGACAGCATGAGCATAAGGCAAAAGTATGAAACTGAGCTTTCGCTATGGAATTTTTCACACACTAAAGGACATTATAACGTCAGTGGTATAAAAGACAAAAAAGACGAATATGTGCTCATCAGAGCAGTTTGGTAGTAAAAGCGATAATTACGATGATGATTTTGATCAATTATGATAAAATGGTTTGATAAAATTTAAACAGTCTTTAACGTAAAACTTGATGAAAATTTAAAAAATGGTATGTATGGTATTTTTTACATTTTCTATTCCATTATCCGATATTAAAGAACTTTGTTGTCAATTTATCTTCAATTTTCTTTAAATTCTTAGCTAATGTAAAAAAAAGTAATGACTCGATTTTCTGAGTTGAGTTATTCGATCAAGTTTTATTGACTTTTTTTCTCCAAAAAAAATCCACAGTAAAAAGCAAGTAAAAAAAAATTTCCATTACAAAATTGTCTAAAAGAAAGAACATCGGAGCTCGATTCGAAAAGTGTTGAGTGCCAAAAATGGTCCTCATCCGATTCTGGTGTTTTTCTTTTTTTCCTTCCTTCTTAAAAGTATAAGGGTCGAGAAGAGGAGGGCGAGAAAAGCGTCCCCGGGATTGCTTTTACGACGTGATTTGTGGTTCGCGGACGGTCCGCCAGTGTCTCGGATTAAACTCGGCCATTTCGGGATATACCATCAGGGTTAAGGAGAATGCCACGATAAAACGACGGGCGCTCTTGAGTTTCGGACCGAGCTTTCTCTATGAGCCGTTTACATACCAAAAAATCTCTACGATATATTTTCGAGGAATCGAGAGAAAGAAATTTTACAAAAAATATTATGTATTTCCCAAATTTTTCAGACATAAGTCTTTGAAAAGCTTCGAATATAAAAAAGCACCTCACAATTTTATTTAAAGCTCAATGAAGTTTGACACGAAGAATCGAATTTTAAAGGTTTTTCAATTTCAAGAAAAAACCTCGCTAAGTAAAAAAGCTCAAACATGTTGTTCGGGTGAGCTTTTTTAAATTCGAAAGCTCCCTTGTATCTTTCTCTCCATCTCTCTTTTAAGAGACTGTACGCAGGATAATGGAAAAGGCGGGGCCATAACCGGAGCTCCAGGGCGGAGCTTGCGGCGGCCACCCAGGAAGCCGGTGCAATCCGAGGGAGCGACGTACACCCCACGATTTCCTTCAGACGCATTCGAAGAACATTTTCCGAATGTTTGTACCGACAAGAAAACACATCGAAGCTTTTTTATTTGCAGCTTTTTTTAAAATGTGCTTTTTGAGCTTTTCGAAATAAGTTCAGGCCGAAAAAATCACATCCTTACCACAAAAAAAATTACAATTGAAAATTTTCTTAATCCTTTTTAATTATAATTTTTTTAATAATCAAATCTTTCATCTTTGAAAGAAAGTCGAGGAGAAAAGAATTGTTTTTAACGAGCTTTAGAAATTTTATGGACAAAAACTGTTTTTGCAGTCAAAAGCATTAACAAGAGTGAAAGCTTCTAACCGATTTGCTTTTTCCTACTCGTCGTTATTGTGAGCGTCCGCAAAAAAGACTTGGAGCTTTTTTAATTTGCAAATTGTATGTGTGCTTTTTGAACTTTTTCGAAAAAAAGCTTATGACGAAAGCGAACATTTTTTTCACAAAAAATTGGAAAACTTGACGGATCCTTTTGAACAAATTTTTTAATCATTCAGATTTCTTATCTTCGAAGAAAAAATCAGAAAAAAATTGAATAATAAAGAGTTACAGAATGTTCTTGGGATGTTGAAAATTGATATTTCGGTCATCGGAATTTACGAGATTGAAAGATTCCGGCCGATTTACTTTCTCCCACTCGTCGTCATCGTGGATGGCCGTTTACCATCGGATAATTCGTGATTCGGGCGCTCCTGAGATTCCCATAAATCAGAAGGGCAGGGATGAGGGGTAAGGAAGAAGAGAGAAAAAAAGGGATCCTGGGAGGGAGCCGGAATTGCTTTTCGACGGATCGAACGTAATCGGAGAAAATTGAATGAAATTACGAGTCCTGAATCGCGAATAGGTACCGAGGGGGTGAGATAGATCGAGAGGCTAATTTGTCATGAATCTTGATGAAAATAAGAAAATATCGACCAAATCGCTAATAAGACAAAAAAACAAAAACAAGAAGAAAATTGTTTTTTTTTTCTCATTCCCCTGTCCAAGTCTTTATGTTTTTTCCCAAATTGTTGCACTTATTTGTATTGAATTATTTTTCCGTTAAATGTAAAATTATTTTTGTTTTTTTATTTTAAATTTCCTGTTTTTAGCTTATTTTATACTAGTACTTTTATTTTTCGAAAATTAATGTTTTGTTTTGCATCGAGAATTGATTTAAAATGGGGCGAAAATAAAAATTGATACATAATGGGGGTGAATTATAGATAAATTTGAGAGTCAGGAGTCCCGGCGTGTTAAACGTTTCGGGGGATGCGTTCAAGGGTCTTTTGGACGCGTGCCGGCGGCCTCATATAATAAACGCTTAGTGACAGATGTCGGTAAACATGGGGTGTAAAAGTTTAACCTAGCCGGTGGATCGCGACGCCTCTCCGCATCCACTTATTTGTACCGAAAGAAAAAGAGAGAGGAGATTAAAAAAAATGGAACGATTGAGAGAAAAAAAAAATTTATCGAGTGGACGGGACATTAAATCTTTTTTTACTGGCTAGCAAAACAGAAAAAGCTTTTTGTTTAGTTCCAAATATTTTTTTTTTCATTATATGTATAAAATCGAAATAGTTTACGGTGCTTTGTGAACATTCCGAAATCTGATAGTTATAATTTTATTTATTTGATAATGTTTTGAATGGTCGGATAACGATGAGTCAGTCTAAAATGAGCTTGTTATAAGATACAACGCCCAAAAACCATCTGAATATACTTTTTTCAATTTTGACAAAAAAAATGAAAAAATAAATAAAAGGTAATATTATTTAACAAAATTTCGATTTTCAATTTTTGTAAGATCAATCTCAAGGAATATTTTCATTCAGGTATTTCGGTAGTATACACTTCACTCACTCACAAGAATTATTTCACTTTAAAAAATAAAAAAAATATTCTTGATGTATTTTTTCGAATTCTAAAAAAATCGTTGAAGGTCGATTTAAGAGATAACTCAAAATTTGCATATTTTCCTAATCATTTAGTAATCTCAAGTTTGAATCAAAGAAGTGCATATCAAATCATTACGTCATAAGGCACTCTCACAATTCACAAATGTTAATATCCAATTTTTCAAAAAATCGATCATTAAAATAATTTTTTCTTGAGTGTCTACCTTGATTTAAATCGAAACATATTTCAAATTCAGATTTTTATCTGTCACAATCGATGCTCAACCTACTTTAAATAGTCTCAAAAGAATGAAATTTTAAACAACTTTAAATAGCCGCAAATTTTCTTCAATTTCAAATCTAATTCCAGCGTTGAACTGCATCAAGTAGCTCATCAGGTTCTGATGGAAAATAAAGTGTATTTCGTCAGAACCTGAAGGAAATCAGACGTTAATTTCTATTCGGGTTGGAGAGACGAGAAATATTATTTTCATCGTCAACAAGAGATATACTTTGGACGTCGTAAGGATGGAAATAAATGTTGTTGACAATCGATCGAGAGCGGTGAGAGCGATTAGACGCTCGAATGCGGGGATGAGAAATCGAAGGGGCGAGGTTTCTCGGCCATATGGCTCGCACCGCGGGGGTTAACCATCCCGATCCCGGGGACAAATAGCCCGCTAAACGCTTACATCCTAAATAATAACAAGCACGATAATGGCCACCATACGACCAGTCCTCGTGTCACTTTGACTCGTCACTTATTATTATCACTATGCCTAAAAAAATTCATTCAAAATTATTGCGAGGCCCGAATAAAAGTATAATAGAAATTCATGAAATAAAAAATTGAGAAAATACAATCATTCCAAAAAAAAAAACATTACTATAAATTTACATCTGCGAATTGCATCTGAAAACTGCAAATTGAGAATTCATGAAGAATAATCATAATTATCAAATTATTCTTCATGTAAAAAAATGTACATTTAAGGGGGTTGATCAAACATCGATGATATTAGACAAAAATCTGAATTTAAAACATGTTATAATTCAGATGAAACTGGACATATTAGAACAAAAAAA